>JANSTR010045673.1:0-13210 GCA_025434805.1 Antipathozoanthus remengesaui | reverse complement strand
ATAGGTAATAGCTTGGTTTGTAGTGGTATTTGGCATAAATATATACCACGAGTGATATTTCAAAGTTGGTCTACGTAATTTCACGAGCCGTTAGGCGAGTGAAGTTTGGAGCAACTTTGAAATATCATGAGTGGTATTTATGCCAAATACCACGTACAAATCATGATATTTTTTTTATACTAATACCTGAGAAATTTCTGCAACAGCATCTATTTATCTTGAGACTGTCACAGGGAATTAGCTCACGAGAGCACGTCATTTAACTGGCGAGTGCACGCCACTTAATGGTGGGAAACTAGATGGTGAGCGTGCGCCACTTACCGGTAGCTTAATGGCGGGAAACTGTAATTTTCACATAATTATGGGTATATCAAAATTATGCTGAAATTCCACCGGTCTCGACCAATCAGATTGCAGAAATTTCTCAGGTAATAGTATAATTACTCTAATTAAATTTCAGTTCATAGTTAGCAGTTGCTTCCTCAATAGGTTATAGTTCTGATATCCTTAGCAGGGAAATAAATACACCCTTGCCCATTAATTTGGTGATCTTGAGGGCGTAATTATAAATGACCAGTGATTGATTGAGTGATTGGCATAACAACCCTAAATCTATTATTGCATTATTGCAGTTTTCAAAAAATATCCTAATTCTGTACATTTTGTAATAAAATTTATGTTTGTTGCTTTGAAATGGGACAGAAATAAAAATTATGACAACACCATGACCACATGAATTGCACCTTTCTGTGTGGCAGTGCCAATTTTAAAAAAAATCAATAACAGTGATTTGTATAAAATCTGAGGTCTTGCCCATGTAGACGTGATGCATTGGTGACATTTTGAACATTTTCTTATTAATCAATTTTCTTCACAGTGTGATAATCACCTAAAAGGGACAATTTGTGATTTTTTTATTTTTAATCATTTTTAATAATACAAATTAATACTTGTCTGGCTCAGAACCTAATGGTCATGAGTTGAAGCATTGTGTCATGTCATTGATCAATCCTTGACTTACTTTGGTCTGGTACTGCTACAGTAGGAGCTAGCCGGTAACGTTATAATCTCAAACAATGAGTTATGATCTCAAACAAACTACAGTACAATAGTCCAGTGAGCCTCTTGACTGGGAAATTGATCTATAGTGAGACTAGATACATACTGACATACATGTACTGTACAGCTTTAGGTGTAGAAGAGGGGAGAATATCAGTGGCTGGGAGTATCTCATTTTTGTTAGCAACCTAAATTTCCAAGCTTTGGTTTTAAGGACAGCCAGTACATGTTCTGTATAAGAACAGTCATGTAATAATTATTATGCATGTAGTTATAATTTATTAAAATTATTTTGTGATTCTGTGATACATCTGTATGGTCTGTACAGTATCACCCAGATGTAATTGTTTGTCAACCATGCAGTTTCAACCCACTAAACCATGGGTCTGACCCACAGCTCATTGCATGCAGGATTTATGGCTCACGTCATGACCTGTTGAAGTTCCATTGTCAAAAATCATCCCTTACTGACCTGCAGACAGAAAATCAGTGACATATTTGATTGTCCGGAAAATTCATTGCAAAAAGTTTGTGTTTCTATCAAAGACAGTGAAGAAGGAGCATCTTTTTTAACAAGTTAAACCTTCTAAATGTTTATTTGATTTTCCAGATGGATGGTGCCAGTTGGCATTGTGAATAAGCATTGTGAGTAATTATATTCTCACAAGATGAATATTTACAGTCACTTTTAATTAATAATTTCACAGTTTATCAGTCTGTCAAAACATTTTTAAAAATACTGTACTATTGTTCTTCAATCTGCTATGATGCGTAGTAGAAATTCAAAAGACAAGATTTTTTTGATATCAGTGGGATATGGGACAGCGGGACTGACCCCAAGGAGTGACCCACTTGCATGTTAGATTACGTCTGGGTGGTAATGTAAATATTTGTTCTTCCGTGATACATGTAGAAATAAACTATAGTGTGATTTTATATTTATAATTATTTCATTGGAGAACTAAGTAAATATAACTGAAGAGGGAATGGCTATATAATTATACAGTACTCATCCTGCAAGTTTCTGTGAATTTGTACATGTAGGGACACTACTGCAGAAGTTAAAAGAATCTTGTTAAGATATCATGCACCACATAATATTTTACATGTACATGTATCTCTTTTTGATACATAATGTTATGCAAACCTTGTACACCCAACATTAATATTAAACCCTATTATTTTGCCAATAAGATTTGATCGTGAGTTTTTACTGGTACAGTTATTGAGTATAATAATGTTTTGACTGCTAGGAAATGGAAAACCTCGAACAGGAGATAGAAGATCTGATTATGGAGAGACGACATTTAGAGTACCACATAGAGAGAACAGGTACAGAGCTGTATGAGTGGGCCCTTGAAACTGGGGATGATATTTAATTGTGGGTTGTATTGACTTTATTCTGAAAAAGACATTTGGGATGGTATGCCTTTTAATATGTTAATGGCATGTACTGATTAAGTAGTTAAGATATACATGTAATCTTTGCATAAGTACTTGTTGTGCAATGATCTGAGTACTCATGACATACTGTACAGTACACATTGTCATAATTGTCAGATACTGTTACAAGGGCATGCAATCTAATCTTTCCACAGTAATCCAACTTTGTAATTTGGCCTTTGCTTTTGATGTCATTTTTTGGCACAGGTGTAGTAGATACTGTTAGTAGGAATTCTTTGTGTGCAGAATGTGCATCAGATGGTTTCACTTTCCCAAGACTGTTACAGTATTGTCACCATGATTTTACACAGTAGGCTGTTAAATGTAATACCAGCCATCCATCTTAATGCTGTTGATTACTGTGGGTCACCAGACTTGCCATGTACTGTATCACCTGTAATGAAGTCTCGTTATAAGTTATCTGAACTAATTAGGCATCAATACAATTAGCATGTGCAACTTGGAGCTATCGCTAACGCAAGTGGGGATAATTATTTAACTTACACAATCGTGTTTAACGGCACAATATTTGAGAGCTCAGAAGAGATATTGCAGTAATCCCCTCTCACATTGTTGATGTCTTGTGGAGGCAATGACAAATATACTTCACATTCAGCAATCAGAATCAGCAATCCTACAACTACAATTCAACCGATTGAACAATGTCCCACACTCAAACTTTTTCGAGTTACATTTGACTGAAGTAACTAGCAGACTCCACATTCATGTCAAAGAAAAGCTGATGAAAGCCATTAAATGCCTGTACATTGTCAGAAATCAATAAATGCCTGTTCATCATCAGGAATCAATGAAATAAATAAATACTTGTTCATTATCAGAAATCAATAAATGCCTGTTCATCATCAGGATCTGTAAAATTAATGCCTGTTCATCATCAGGATCTGTAAAATTAATGCCTGTTCATCATCAGGGATCAAGCCAGAATGAAATGAATCAACTTTTCAATAGTCTATAATAATACTGTACTTCAAAAACTTTTTTAACTATTAATAGTTTCATCTATTATTTTTGTAGATGAATTTTTAAATAATTATAACCTTTACATGTTGTTTTTAACTGCCGGTAGTGTATACTAATTTTACAGTTCAACTTAATATGTAATTTCAAATTTGTATTTATAATAATATGGTACTTAACATTGAAAACATTATTATTATATTATTGTATGTACAGAAGTAAAGGCCCAAAATATTTTTTATTTGTGAATGTCTAAACTATTTTCAGTTGCATTTCACATTTGCATAGATCACACACTTCCTTTTCTGCCATAAAAGTTATTGCTTTTCTCATGTGATAGAATTGCAGGCCAATGTATGCATGTGGCAGAGCATGTGCACAGGACAATCATGACACAACTTTAGCAAAATAATAAAAATACGAACAGAGCTGATTTTTAGACTTGGTGGCCTTCCTGCCCCAAGTAGAAATGAGGGCAACTTTCAAATGTAGTTGGCATATTGTACATGTGCTCTGTTCTTTCACAATTTTGTAGATTTACATGTATATTCTTACTGTTTCTCTTGTCATACAGATCAGTGGTGTGATAACCTTGGGAATTGGAAAGTTCAGATTGAAAGTGTTCAGGTAATCAGTGTAAAGTAGTAATGCTGGCAAAGTAGGGAAAGCTTGTTTTCAAATAGAGTACACTCAGATAATTATTTCTTTCCAATAATTATCTTTCATGTCAGATATGAGGCACAAGATAGCTAATGTGGCACCTAGCACATAGTTTGCAAATTTAATACTAGGTGTACATGTACAGTAGCTCTCTCTAATTAGTGCCAATGAGCAAATGCAATAAAACATGGTTGTTTTTTTCGAACATTTAAAATAGTAGGGTTTTTGGATTTTTTGAACAAATTATACCCAAAATACACCATATACATTTCCTATTTGACCCAACGTACAAAACAACTCAAATTTCTCCAAACTAAGTGATCGAATGTCTTGAATAAAAGCATACGTGAAAGAGAATGGACCTTTCTTGCAAGAATAATTTATTATAGATGATGACAAGATTTTATTTGCATTTTTGAAGAATGAAAATTCCGTATATTTCCATTAAAACTGATCTCATGCGATCGAAATATGCAAATACTTTGTCAATTTGTAATGAACTTCTTTCGAAGGCAGCAAAACTCCAAGAAACCATGATTATATAAATGTTTTGTAGGCAGATATCTCAACAATTCGCAGTCAGACTATGGTGAACTGACCCAAGATCCTGTGAAGATCTTCAGAATCGCCAACCATTTGTGACAGTCCATGCGAAAACCAACCCTTTCAATGCACGAATGTGAACGCGTTTGGGCAATTATGAACAAAAGAAAAAACGCACCTGCATTGTGTTGTGTTCACACCTTGGTGTGTTCGAAAAGAACGCAGTAACTGCATTCGAAAAGGACGCAACAAGTGCGTTAGAAAAGAACGCAACAAGTGCATTTGAAAAGATGCAATAAGTGCTTTCGGAAAAAGCTCAAATTCCATCCAGCTGAGAGATTGAAAATAACACAATTACAAAATGCAGTGCTGAGTTCGAAACTAGCTAACAAACATACACAGTAGTTTTCTAATCATTTTTTCATTAGTTATCATTGCAAGAAATCACGAACTTTAAAATCGAATTTTTGTTGTGTTATGTTGTAATAAAACTTGAATTCCAGTATACATCGTTAGATACTAAATGAAATGTGTTACTGCCGCAACAACAAAAACAACATACCAGTAACTTTATTGTAAGGATTATTAACTATTTCTTATACTGCGCAAGTACTAAACTTTGTAATTCATCAGATTACTAAAAGTCTATTTACATACGAAAAACGTCCTATAATTGGACAGATTATTAAAAACGTTTTTATGTATCTTAAAAAGCTGCTTTTCAAAAGTACCGTCTTTTATATTGTTTCGGCTTCCAAGCGAACTTTTTCGTAAATATTCAAATCCTTACCTTTCAGTCGCCTTATCTATACTTTTTGTTACTTTGTTTGTTTCCGCTTGACACAAATTAACAGTGAAATTTCAGTCACGATGAACCGTCACCGAGCAAGATAAGCCCCGGTCAAACGGGCATAAACGTTTTGTGAGAGTCAGGCGATGAGATTGGGTCTCTATTTCTAACTTCTATGCATGTGTTGAAATGAGGATGAGAGTTCGTGAGAGTCGGCAAGCAGAGTCTCCCAGCGAAGTTGATGAGAGTTAAATAGATCGATAGAATATAGCAATTTAGTTGGCTTCGTTTGATCCCGTGAATGTGAATGTGTCTTAGGCACAACCATTGCAAAAAAATATTATACTGTATCCGCTGTTTGTATTTGCATCGGATGAAATGCGGTATATGTAAATGCTAATATTATTGTATTTTCAGAAAGCTATCTAGAAGTAACGTTTACTTGAACCAAATGTCCGATCTATCTACGTACGAGCGATTTTCGTTTCTGCGTCATGGCACATGTCCTTATGCTAAGTTACTCCAAGTGTCAAATTGATTGGTCAGCTGTCAGATGAATAACGTCATGGTCAACTGAAAAAACTTTTGACAGCAAACTTGAATCACTTCGTTTTGACCGGTCCTGCGGAAAGTTGGTATTTTCATAAAACTCGAAGATGGCAATGAGACAAATGACCAAAGCATTGCAACTTTCTTGGAATTTATTCAAAATCAGTAAAAACCGAAAAGAAAAACAAATACTTTCGGTTAGAGGCATATCCAATAATCTTGAATGTTCATTTCACTTGTAGACAGTGAGGCGTGGCTAAAATGTCACCTCGTGCTTTAGATACGTTCTTTGACATGCCATGACAGATTCTGTGCATCTTGAACAACCCGTTTGTTGGTAATTTGCACATAGTAAAAATTTGACCGGCTTTCTTTCAAATACCAAGTAAATTACTAGACTAGAGAAAACGATTATGTTTGATCCGAAACTTTTGACAAGCAACGTCGAACATTGTTAAATTCTGTATCTCAAAAAGGTGCCAGCTGATCTGGTTCCATGACGTCACGGGAAAAACCTGTTATCAGTATTATGGACTCTCGCTAAAATTTAATGAACTTTTGAATGCAATATTGAGCCGAATCAACTGTAAATAAACCGAAATAAACAACAACCGACACGGCAGCCATATTTGTTCGTTCTCGTGAGCTTTGATCGCACAAAGAAAAGCATGCTTTGGGGACTTGGAATGACAACAAGTTTTTCCCGCTTTCTCGCACCTGATTGGCTAATTTCATAGTCTCAGATCAGCTGGAGGTGACAGCTATAGCACCAACATTATCATCACGACCAGATAACTCTTAAACGCAATCGGTTAGTTACTGATTATATTGTTGGCTGCTTTCCATATGGTCGTGAATTGTCGCAAACAGTTTGCGAAGGGGCGTTTACGATAAACAACAAACTGTTTGCGACATATCGCAACGCGTTTTTGAAACTGAACTTATAAAAGCACAGTCTTTAAAAACTTACATTTGAAATTCGCTACTCCCAAAACGTTAATTTGGCTATAGAGACGCTTTCAGCCCTTTGTATTTGTATTGTATTTGCATCGCGCTGGCTTGTTGTATAATACATTTTAAGTTGATGTTTACACGCTGCAATTTTTCGCGCAATTTGTTGCGAAACCAGCTGCTGGATTATTGCTGCTATGCGAACCGGGCTGTTGTTACACATGCAGTGCAACTTTCTTTGCGCAACTTGTAATGGTTCTTCAACGGAAAGGCATACAGAAAGAATCTTCTTCGCTTTCTCTCTGTAAAATTGTGAAGTCGAATTCCCTAAGTAAGGGTATTCCTTCAGTGTGTCGATCAGATTGTTTTCATATTTGTCGCTTAATTTACTCCCTGTGTGTGTATTCGGTTTTCCCAATTCTGGCAGTTTCTCCCCGAGTCTTCTCTTCTTCATCACTCAACGATTGTGCTCTGAACGCGATTAGTTTCCCAGCACTTATACTATTTATCTTTTTTTGCTGTAAATCATTATCTTCCTAATCGAATGCAAATTGTTGTTGTGTTGATGATATTTCTATATTGTCTTTCTCGCTGTCGCGTTTCTCAGTGGCCCCAGGCACTCTGAACCATGGCGTAAAGCCATGCACCACCCTTCGCAAACTGTTCGCGACGATTTACGGCTATCATGGGAAGCAATCTTGTAGTATGTTTTGTATTGTATTTCTTTCTCTCTGGCAACTCCCTGCTTCCTAAATTCTGTTGTTGCTGTTGTTTGCATTATTTTGCAGCTTGTTTTCCTTTCTCGCTGTGTTCCTTTCGCTCTTCTCTGTTGCATGTGCTAATTCTTTTTCTGCCTTGTTCTTTTGATGCACTTGACACGAAAAAACCAACTCATATTTGCAGGTTTTGCTTTCAACGGTGTTCATCCAGCCAACAAATCCAGAACTGTGCAAAATTGCAGAGCAAGTAAAGTCCTCTGAACTCGAATTTTACTTTAGAGTTGTAGCAGTTAATGGAAATGAAATGGATAACACTATCTACGTGACTAAGAAGGCAGAAGCAGGTACGTATGTACACATGTTGCGTAGTTGGCTCAGTTGATTAGATCCCAAGGTCCCGGGTTCAATCCTCGGCGTTGCCTCTTCCTCCACCTGAACCTGTAATTAGCCATTTGAAGACAAGCCTCGTAGGGAACTCAAATGTCATAAATAAATAAAGGAACAGTTTAATATTCTTGATATAAGAACCAGACCTGAGAATCAACTTTGGCTGTGGCTGGGCCGTTCTTAATTTTTTTGGCGATTTAGCCAAATTTGTTTTTATAAGCTGATCAGTATTTCTAAACAGTGGATTAGTTGCCTGGAACAATAAAAAAGCGCTTAGAAATACGCGATAAAATCTGTCAATAATGCGTGCGTAACTTGACGAGCTGACCAAACCGTTCAGTCTAGCAAGTGTATGTTTATATGTAGCATGTTGCACAATCTTCAGTATGCTTGTTTAACTTTTCAAAATACAGGGGCAGCAAAGGGACAGGGGGGCCTTGGCCCTTCTACTTTTTAAAAACATTTGGCCAAAAAGACATTTGTCCAAATGTCTTTTTGGCCCCTCGCCATGCACTCTAAGTCACTTCGCTTGTTCATAATGTTTCGGCAAGTTCTTATAAAGTTTGTTTTTTTTAAAAAAGCGTGAGTAGTGTGTAAAGGTGCAGGTGTAGAACACCTCCTTAAGAACCCAGACAGCAAGAAAGCCAATGGTCCAGACAAATTACCAACTACACTGCTCAAAATAACCGCATCAGAAATAGCTGAAGTTGTCACATTCCTATTCAACCAGTCCTATGACTCTGGTGAGCTACCCGAAGACTGGCGAAATGCACATGTTGTCCCAATCTTTAAGAAAGGGGCAAAGCACGACCCAAGCAATTACCGACCAGTATCACTAACTACTGTTCTATGTAAATTGATGGAACACGTTGTATATAAAGATATTATGAATCACTTGGAGAACTATGACATCCTATTTGCTAACCAACACGGCTTCCGCAAAAATCATTCATGTGAAACTCAACTCATCCTAACTGTCGAAGACCTTGCGAGAAGCATTGATAATGGAGATCAAATGGATATGATAATATTAGACTTCAGCAAGGCATTTGATAAGGTCCCACATAGACGCCTGCTAAGCAAACTCAAGTTCTACGGCATTCAAGGAAAAACTCTGGAGTGGATCGAATCATGGCTCACAACAAGAACACAGAGGGTCATAG
This sequence comes from Antipathozoanthus remengesaui, assembly GCA_025434805.1. NCBI lineage: Eukaryota > Metazoa > Cnidaria > Anthozoa > Zoantharia > Parazoanthidae > Antipathozoanthus > Antipathozoanthus remengesaui. The sequence continues at coordinate 3,968 of JANSTR010045673.1, read as the reverse complement.
TGGACGGGGTATGCTCAAACTCGGTAGCAGTTACATCAGGTGTACCGCAAGGCACAGTACTTGGCCCGCTAATGTTTTTATTATTTATCAACGATATGCAGGAGGATCTGGAATGTTCACTACGACTGTTTGCCGATGACGCCCTCCTATATCATAAAGTGTCACAAGAGAGCGACACCCTAGCCCTGCAGCGGGACTTGTGCAAACTGGGGCTATGGGCTGATAAATGGCAGATGGTATTTAATCCATCTAAATGCTATCAAATGACTGTACACAGGACTAGATCACCAGTCCATAAAGACTACACTTTGTACAACCAGAGCCTCAAAGCTGGACAACAACATCCTTACTTGGGGATACTGTTGTCACATGACTTAAGGTGGAACCATCATGTGGACAAAATTGTGAAAAAGGCGAAGTCGTCGCTAGGCTTTGTAAAGAGGAACTTGTACTCGTGCTCGGAAAGAGCCAAACGTGCTGCATATATCACCCTTGTTAGACCTCATCTGGAATATGCATCTGCAGTTTGGGACCCTAATCAGGTGGACCAAATTGAAGCTGTGCAAAATCGGGCTGCGAGACTCATCAAGTGTATCACAAGTGAAACATGATCTGTCACTGGAGCCACTAAGTGAACGAAGAAAGCACCATAGGCTGCACATATTCCACAAAGCAGTTACACAAACATTGCCTTGCCTGTACCAGCTACTCACCTGCATCCAACACGGCCAACAGAAATTCCACATCATCATCATACATACCACCCATGGCACACCGCGATTACTAAGCTCAAAGTTTCTTTCCCAAAACTATCAAACAGTGGAACTCAATTTCACCCCAAATTCGAGAACTCGACTTCCTATTCTTTTGCTCAGAATTGCCCTAGTCTGACATCTATATAATACATTGTTTAACCCCATTATTATTTATCCTTTCACCTTATATTTATTATTTACTCATAAAGAACCGTATATTAATATATTTTTAAAAATATTAGGATTTTAGAACCTGTAAATTATAAAAAGTCACGATTGATGTATATATATATACATATCATTTTATTTTATTGTTATGCAAACTTTGTAAATTTTCTCTTTTTATTTCCTTGTCTTGATACGAAAGTGTTGACAAGTATTTTAATAGAAATAGAAATACAGTGGAATATTCCCCGAATATGCCCGTTGCCACGCGTCACTTGTGTTTTACGTATAAACACAGGCCTTTAGGCGCGTGTGTATACGAAGAAAATACAAGTGGCATTTGCACGGTATCCCATGAGGAAGCATTGTATCAATTTATCCCATGCCTTAAAAAATACTAGCCATTTCAAAAATTACCGAAATATAATTTTTCTCAGTTTCTCGTTCACTTTCCATGTCTCTAATTAAAACAATTTATATTTTAAGTGCAAGAAACTCTCACGACGTTGATCAACAACTTTGGCATTTTGAAACGTAGGCACACAGTTTTGGCGCCATTTTGGTAGTCGCTCGCAAGTAATGGCGGGAAAGCCGGGTGGAATAGTGAACTTATACTCACTAGTCTACCCGTTGGATATTACCCGAATATGAATATGCTACAACTTTCCAGGCTACTGAATGGCTGTATTTTTTATGGCATGGCATAAAACGAGATATAAAATCCAAAAGACTACAAATCCTGAGTACGGGACCTGAAACGATAAAACAAGTGGCCGTAGTTTCGAAAATTTGTTCGAAACGGTGATTTTGCAACATAAGCACTGCCCTTGGGAAAATTTCAAACAAAATTGACAGCAATTAACTTTTATACCTGTTGCAAGTTAATCTTTCGTATAAAACATACTTTCAAATACTCGTAATATCTGTAATTTACTGCTCTTATAGTTTTCTAAATTTGGTATAATTATTGTTCCACCGACTCTCTAAAATGTACATGTCCTTTGGTTTTTAAAACATTGAATGACATGTTCTAGCTACGTGGAATTATAATTCTGTTTTTAAAATGTAATTGAATCACTAACGAGTGAGGAGTAAGTCATATATAGCCAATTAGAAAATTGCTGATCGTGTTTCTCGTCAATCTGACTTTCAGAAGTCGTTGTCTTTTATAATTATTATATGAAATGACCATGCTATAAAATACTGGAGTGTGCGATTACAGTTAATTTTCTCGAATGATGTTGTTCCTACACAAAAATAATAAATGAAAAATGAAAATCTTTCATGCGGTGCCTACATCGATGAGAAACATCGTATCAAGTGCCCTATTCAATAGTCGAACCATTTAATTTAGTTATAATTCACCAAAGGCAAACTCAAGCCCAATGGTTTTTAATCTAAATGATGTACTTGAAGTTGCATATGTACATTTGGAGTAGCCAACAGGAAATATTGCGGTTTATGAGATTTAAAAAAAAAAAAGCTCTCTACGTATCTCAGCCTCTACGTTTTCTTAAATTTTGTGTTTTTCCAGCTTAGTCAACTTGAACTTCCTTGTAAATTATACTGTAAAAAGTCTCGGTCTAGCCTGCCTAGCGCCTGCAGACTGATTTCGAACAACTCAACCAAACGGCCACAGAATGGTGTAGAAATCGGCACAGGACACAAGTAAACAACGCACTTGGGGTAAGTCAAGTTTATTTCAAATAAGATGGCAATTTTCGAAGGTCAGCTAATTGTCCCAGCGTACAAAATAGTCGAATTATGAGCTTGGGTAGCCTGTGGTGTGTGCAGTGACGCTCAAAAAAACTTGGACGTGTTGCAGAGAAAAAAGAAGACTGAGTACCAACCAACTTTGCGGCTGCGCAGAAGATAGGATTCCTCTTTCTCCACTTTCAAAATGTCGAAGAGAGGTGAGCAGCAGTAAATGTTTTGTTTCATCCATTTTAATCGCGATTATGTGAACTCATCTCGGCATTTTTTGTTCTCTAAATGAAAAGCTAAACAGTTTGTTACACGAGTAGCACTGATTTGTAATTGTTATCTACTTATTTTGCACTTTTTCGGAACGTTCTTGATTGTTATTTGAGTTGTACGATGCTTTCAGCAATGGAGAATCACATGGCTTCACTTCTCGCACGATAATTTCTTGTGTTGGTTTTTGCTTTCAAATAAATACTTCTATTTTTTAATGTCTATCCTAGACATTAGCGAAAGCTAACATTGGGATTAACTATTTAAGGATTTGTGTAACGTTAATTCCGTACGCAAGATAAGGTTGCTAATTATTTCTCGTAAATTTCCTAGGACGTGGAGGGTCCGCCGGAGGGAAGTTTCGAATCGCACTCGGCCTTCCCGTGGGTGCAGTGATCAACTGTGCCGATAACACGGGCGGCAAAAACCTGTATATCATCTCCGTGAAAGGTATCAAGGGTCGCTTGAACCGGCTGCCTGCGGCAGGATCGGGTGACATGGTGTTGGCGACAGTCAAGAAAGGCAAGCCAGAACTCCGGAAGAAGGGTAAGGTTGCACGAAATATGGGAAAGCTCGATCAGTATCAACAGTTACAGTGTATTTGTTATGCTACAACAAGAAAATAGTGGATACAGTAACTTTCAAACTTGTATTTCTGGTTTCATTTCGTTTTGAACTAAAGGAGGTAACCGAGTTGTATTCAGTATTGTTTTACAGAATATCGGTTTTTTGCCTTTGGTATCTGGACTGGAGTTTTTCCTGTGGATGAATTTGGCAGGAATCATAAATTTAACCTTGTTGGTCTCCAGTTTTGACATATTGACCAGTCTTGTTTCTACCACAAAAAAAATTTACTTACTGACATAGAGGATATTACATGGCTGCAGAGATACAGAATTCCTCTTAGTAAAATATATATATATATTTTTTTTAACAACATTTATTTATTTAGTTACTCCAGTAGATGTACACGGTGTTACATACTAAAATAGGAATTATCGTGTACTAAATAATCAATAAACAATAATTGCAGAACACTAAACATTTCCAGCTCTATCACCTTTTTCAATAAGA
>JANSTR010045562.1:0-13212 GCA_025434805.1 Antipathozoanthus remengesaui | reverse complement strand
CATTGCGTTCAATGGTTCATCGCTCGCGCTTTTCCGCTCCAGTGAGAAAATTATTATTGAATCATAAAATAAATAAATCGGCTCTGCCTCGGGTAAATGTTCGCTATTGGGACACTTTTTCAGCCTCGGGCCTGTATTGCTCAATACAAAAAGCGTAGAGGGGGTTTATTCACTAAATATTTGTTACAATATATCAGAAGTGGAGGCGAGTTAAGCACAGGTTTTCGCCAGGTTAGTATCCTTGCTGCTACGTGGCACAGAGGGGGATAATTGTGTTAGCAGCCTGCACTGTATACCAAAATAGATTTAATCAGTTAACTGGAGTATTTTATAGAGTCACCTGTTTATTTCTATAGAATTGTTTCATCCAATCCATTTGATTGGATTGCCTTAGTGGAAATTGGGGTTAAGACTAGAGCTAGGTTTATAATAATTCTGGTTTTACTTCAGATCAGTCTCATCTCTCCAGGTTTTGCACCTGTCTGCCTGTTGGGCTCGGTTTATTTGCCTGATTCTGGTTTTAATTCCGAACAGTATCATCGCCCTAGGTTTTGCACTGTACCTGTCTTCTAATAGCACTCTCTTCGAGATAAATGGAGATTGATCGATGGTTTATTTAAATTTATATTGCAGCCCGAGGGCTGAATTAAGTAACTTTTACAAAATATAAAATGTTTATAATTTGTTCATAATCTATCATAAATATAATAGTAAACATGATTAAATTTGTAAAACCTCTTCATTTTTCTACTAAAAATCAAGAAAATAATCTATGACTTATGAGAAGATGCACTGAATTGCCGAGACATTGCAAGTATAAACATATTATTTGACCTGTTGGTGTGGACACGCTGTAAAACAAGGGACGATTGTTTCAGAAGTAAAACTGGCTCGTATGCGGAAATATGTATCATTTGGAAACTAGTTTTACAGTATTATACGTGTAGGAAATACATACAATCTTCATGTCATTTGGCCCATCATTCCCAGGATGCTTTGCATAATCTATTTTTAGCAATTGTGAAGAGCGCTGTTGCAACATGAAAGTCAACCAACACAAGTTACGGTACTCACGTTTCTGGCTGTTTTCAGGTGAATATCTTGGTGGCTTCATGAGACTTTGTCACCGAAGAGAATCGACACTGCAACTTTTAAGGAGACCTGATGAAGAAGGTACGGTTACTGCAAGTGTTATTTTAGTAGAAGGTGTTGCTGTTTCCTAGGACTAAACTGTAGCTCACACCCCCTCAAAACTTAGACTTGCCTACTCCTTCACATTAGTAGTCAGTTTGGGGCTGACAGTGGTGTACGTACATGCTTGGGGCGATACTGTTACGTGGGACCACATTGTACCTAGTGGGCTCTTTGTGGAAGACCAACATTACATAACACGGGAAATAGTCTACAGGCCTTAACGTTGATTCAGGAAAATCTACTATAACTAGAAGAAATCACAGATCAATGAAGTGCGTTCGACTTTGGAGCAAAGTCCTTAGCCGTTTGGTTTTCAAATTAGTGTTAAACAAAGCTACTTCTAAACTGCTACATCAAAAAGATCAACATTTAATGTGAATATAATAAAGACAATCACAGTGATATTAAAATATTTAGACTGTAGAATACAACATGACAAGCTGGCTAAAAAGGTAAACAAAACTATTCATTTTGGTCTAATGATTTCACATGCATAATAATGATTCACAAAGAGTTTGTTTGCACTGACCTAACGAATCTGCTAATATTCCAAACTTCCAATGTAATTATATATATCAATATATACGGGGACGTGGACTGCTAAACTTCCCTGAGCTGATCGAAATTAACGTTGAAGTAAAGTTGTTGTGTCGAACCTACCGCAAAGTTTAGAAATCCTGTTTAAAACCAATACGAAATTGTGTAATGTGCAATAAGTTATGGATAATAATAATAATGGATAATGGATCGATCGACCGCAACTCCGCCAGCGAAATTGAAATTCAGTGTTTTTCTTAAGGTATAGTATGGGAGGTACATCCACTGGGAAAGGAGGTACAACAGTAGCACTTTTCTTGTCCCGAGCTAAAGTTCAGACTGATTTACAGCTCGGGAAAGGAGGTACAACCAGTGGAGAAAGGCGGTACAGTGTACTATGTACCGACCTTAAGGAAAATACTGAAAAAATCCAAAACGATTTTCGTCGAAGCAGTAACGTCCAAATTCGGCATTCAGTCCAACAACTGTCCATGTTGGTAATCGAAATTAAATTTGCTGTGGTTCGTGACCAAAATGAGAATCCTGTCGCTCAAAACTCAGATGTCATGTTTGATTCGGTTTCATTCTTGCAAGATGCAAGATGCATCAGAACTTTCTGACGTTGTGACAAATATCTCCACTCATATTTCTGTGGGCAACAGCTAATAAACTTGTAAATTTGCACTCGATCTCAATATATATTGAAAATCAAAATCGATTTGCGTCGAATCAGCGACATCTTGAGTGCAGTCTAACACGTGCTACTACTATAATATTGACTCCACCCTAGACATTAGCGCAGCTAAACTAGGGGAACTCCATTTAAGAATTTAAGAACGTGCACCACTTTTAATTGTGCCTTGTGATTGATTTTTTTGCATCGTAATCGCTCTTGATCATGAATTTTCTGTGGATCGCAGCGGCGACCAAAGTGAGAATCCTGCAGCCCAAAACTCAGATGTAATGTTTCATTCCTGCAAAATGCACTGTATAGTATCTCCACTTCTCAGTACTCGATAAAATTGCACGAAGTTGAGGCATGTAGTCAACAACTCACCACGGCGGCCCCATGTAGTCTTCAAGCCTTCGGTTGCTTTCGGTAAAATTGCAGTTTTACCGTTGTCAATATGCCGAGACATATTTGTCGTAGAATTAATACTATGTAATGAATGATATCCCAGCATGCTTCACGCGCCAAGAAAAAGCAACCGCTGGGGGGAAAACCCCGCTGGAAAAGCGACTCGAAGACCCAAGCTCACTCCCATGATGCACTGCAGCTAAAATGTGCTAACGGCTGACAGCATACTCATACCAATATTCCTTCATTTCGCGCTGCGCGCTCATAACTGAGTAAGAATAACCACAAACACTGGAAACCCTTACTAGTACGCCCCCTGGCCTCTTGTATAGTCATAATTACAATTTCGTGAACACACCTTTCATTTGCCGAGGTAATTCCAGTGGAGCTCTACATCAGTCCATGTATTAGTGACGTGTTGAGATACAAAGTAGGTTCAAACTCACAGCATTCCCCCACAAAGAAGAACAATTATGCATGGACCTTATGTCCTTTTATGTCGAAAACTAAAGTTATACCTCACAAACCGTGCATTTTATTCTGAAACAATTGCCATAAAGCATTTTTGCATAATTTCATCAATTGTTTTAAGTTTCAAATAGCTTTCGCAAATCCAGAAACTGCTCAGATGTTGGCGTAATTCGCGGATTTGTTGAGGGAGGAAACCAGAGTACCCGGAGAAAACCCCGACATTGGAGAGGGACCGCAAACCCAGCTAACTTGCTTCCCAGGCCAAGTGTTCTTGCCACTACGCCACCCCTACGCCTGGTGTTCAACTTAAATTTCAATCAGCATTTTTCTAATGCCCATTTTTTTCATTTCAGGCCAACGACGTATCCAAATAGCATCAAAAACACAAGTGAAGCAATGAACTGCAAAATACGTTCCTATGAATTTTCTGATTATCAGCGCTGCAGAGAGCTCTTTGCCCAAGGAATGGCGATCCTTCCCAGTCCCATAATGCGAGCAGTGTATCCAGTCTACTTAAAGAAGGCACTAGCATTTGGTGGAGTGGTTACTATGGCAGTAGCTTGGTTTTCACTTTGGGTTCTCATCGTCTATGGCATTATTTGTGTGATATTCACGGCTTTGTTGTATATTTACATCTACCTGGCATGTCAAATGTATATTAATTCATGTCTCACATCAGACCTTGTTGACATTGAAAAACATTACATGAATAACAAGGGTTCACACATGTGGGTCGCTGAAGTAGAAGGGAGAGTGGCTGGAATGGTGGGCCTTCTGCATACAGACAATTGTGAGCTGGGAACTAGAGAGCTGGCAAGAATGTCCGTCGCAAGTTCATTCCGTCGAAGGGGAATAGCAAAGCAGTTACTTAACGAGGTTATTCGATTTTCCAGAGAGTTTGGTCACAAGAAAATTATCCTCTCCACTTCTAGTGTACAAACCCCAGCAATGGCACTGTACAGATCGGCTGGTTTTCAGCTAGTCAAATCCGTTGACCCTCATCCTGATTCTCCATACATCTTACATGGGTTGGCCTTAAACTTTTTTGAACTGGTTCTCCAAGTCTAGACTAATTCAATGTTCTTGTCTTTTGCTTCCAAATGTTTCTACAATCTATGTTAAGGGACTTTTGGAGGTATTATACCAGACTGAAAATATGATTGTTGGCAATTAACGGTAGACATTATTACAGGTGCATATGAAGAGGTCCATCCCAGCGCACATGAAATGCAGAAGCCTGCATGATACTACTGTAGGACCTGACAGTGCAATCTCCCGCAAAAAAGCTACATGCCTAGCAACTTAACAGATTAAGAAGAAAATTGACAATTTCAAAAATATTTTCCTCTCTCATTGATCCTGCCATTATAAGTCTTTTGCATTGAAATTACTATACATTTTATGACATATTTTAGTTTGTCATTTTTTTTAATTTTAAGAAATGCTTTAAATTTACCAGGTATAAGCCATGGGTTGACAACCTTCTAATTTAACCCTTTCCCTACTAAACCCAAATTTCAAGTAAACCAAGAATGTCTTAAGTTTTGAATCAGTTGACAAAACTCTATAAAGTGACAATTCATTTTGTTTGTTTTGTGACACATTTCTTATTCAGAAGAGGGGGGGGGGGTGAGATTTGATGACTTAACTCATTCTCTTTGTCTCATTCTACCAAATGTTGTTTGAGCACTTCTGTGTAGCAATGAAAAAGCTTGCTATGAAATTTGGCAAGACCTTGATAGCACTGTATGACTGAACATCACTTGACAATACATACAGTATTAACTAAGTGCATAAAATGAAAACCTGATATATTCACAAAAAACGGTTAACTTCACTACCTCTTCCCATGAAAATTTAGTGGGGATTACCTTCACTGAAATTATTTAATCACCTGAAGTATTACCAGATAGATTGAACACAACAACACAAACCACAATTTACATAATCTGACTGAAACTGTATAAAACTAATACAAATGGATGCATTGAGCTCATTGTGATTGCTGTTTCTTGTTATTGCCTTTATTAGTTTAAATAAACAAGTAGGTAACTATAACATACAGCTTGATAATTATTTCTTAAGTGTTTAAGTTGTACCAATACTAGTTTGCAACTATGTCTGTCGTAATCTTGTTTCAAATCCTAGTTTTGTGCATATACAGGTCTACAATTAACATGATTACGTATAATATGTAGTTAATTGTACAATGAACACAAAACCTACAAAAAACCCTAAAAAGCAGTTATGATAAATGCTGTCATGTAGAATTAATTATGAATATTACAGTGAAAATGTCTTTCATCAAATACTGGATACAAGAGAAGACTGGTCGCTATCAAACTGAGCATGCATGAATCAAACTGAATATTATTAAATATTTACAATTATATAATTTTATTTATTGATGTGCAGCACTAAGTATTCTAATGTATCAAGAAGAACCACATTTAACTGATAACAGCATGCAATCTCACTAAAAGGAAATTCATTTTATGTCCAACTGGTTGATCAGGAACAACAGCTGGTGCCTGTGGGTGAAATTCAGCTCCGCCCAAAGTCCCTATCTGGGAACATTATTGGGGCAACAAGTGTCCATGCATAGAGAATGAGACACACCCAGCTCGAGCTTATCTTTACCCACACTGATGCCCAGTTACTGGTCAGCTTGTCAAAGTTGGAGCCATGTGGGCTGTAGAAAACATAAGTTATGTTAGAACAGGCCAAAAATACTATGTACATGTACAATAGGTTATGTAGATAGTCAGAAAATAGCCTTTATTTCAGTTTACTATCTGGTGACTAAAATGTTCTGTTTGGCAACTATATTTTAATTTCCAATTAGTCAGCAAAAGGCAACATGACAATTTAAAAAATTCTGAGCCCTGCAAAATGTGTCTCTCTTTTTGTGTGTTATGTCTTGAGGGAGTGCATATGAAGTGTACATCTATCAAGTTGAAGATGAACTTGGAAGAAACCTTGTCTAAACATTGAAGTGGCCAGAGCCAAACTTGCGTCAGCATTCACCATGACCAACACTAGCAGTACTGCAAGCATCCTCCTCCATCCATAACTGGATGCATGCACACATGTAGGGGTGGTGAATGATAAAGTATAAGAGTCGCCAAGACAAGTACAAGAGACCCTTGATTTAACCCTTTCGCTACTAAACCCCGATTTCAAATGAACCAAGAATGTCCTAACTTTGGAACCAGTTGACGAAGCTCTATAAAGTGACCATTCATTATGTTTTTCTTGAAGAGTAGATTCTCAAAATGTTCATTGTTTCATGAAATTCAGAAGGTGACAATTTTTATAAAGTTTACTAAATATAAAAGTCAGGAGGGAAAAATCCATGACAAAAAAAGGTCAGGGAAGAAATATTTGAAATTCACCATTTTGCCACGTCTACATGTGGTCAATTGGCAACACTAGTGCAAGAACGATGTAAGTGACTTGATTGAGTTCTCAATTCTCCCTAAGTAATTCATCTTTTCTTTATACAACCTACTTTGGGAGAATTTAATTTTTCATACAAAATCACTTATAATACATTGTTTAGATGTTAGCTTGAGCAAACAATGTTGTTGCTAATTACCTGTACCAGTTTGTCAACACCATCATGATATAGAGTGATGCAAGCAGGAAAGTGAAATGAAAGAATGAATAATTGTAGCTCACGCCAAGCTCTTCATCATCATACACTCGCTGCACCTTCACCTCCTTCTTGTCACCATCAGCAGAACCACTTTCCACGGCATCTGTCGATAGTGCAGAAACACAGTTGGGAATGAAATTAATGTAACAAGACAAGCCTATGCACAGTAAGAATTATTTTTCAACTGCCCCAGTTTCATACTAGTATGTAACTATCTTCTATGGTATATGTGGTATGAGAATTAATACAGCAATTGATCATTACACAACAATCTCGGATGAAAGTTCTCCCAACCTGTTTACAGGGAAGCTATGGAGACAGTTTAGGAGAGTTTAGAGTGAGGTCTTTACCAGAAACATCAAACTGAGGCCATGCTTTGAGGTCAATGTGTCGAGACCGAAGTTTGATGTTTCCTTTTAAATACTGAATGTTCAAGGTTAACAAGTATTTATTATTTGGCCTTTTTCTGAAAATGAAAATGCCATGCAAGTAGAAATCTTTTACTTCTCGCATGTATCTGGTCATGCATATGTGTTGGTCATTAACAATAAATCCATAATGCTCTTGGCATTACTGGAAATACAGACCACTCAAGAACCTATCAGAATGCATGTAACTACTTATCTTTGCCATATAATAATAACAATTGACGTGATATATATGCCAATATGGTATGTTAATCACTCATGACACCTCCCCCAGTATTCACACTTTTCTCCTTATTTACCTCCTGGTCTATTTGAACAGAAATATAAACTAAATTACTCTAGACTAGTTACCTGCACTGTAATCTGTGAGAAGGGTTTCCTGCAGCAGAAAGTAATAATATTAATAATAATAATAGAAATAATAATAAGAACCTATTTTATTACAAAATTGCTGCAATGCATGTTGAATTGCTATAATGTACTGGTCAGGACTAAACCAATTTAAAGAAATATCTCAATTTTAATAAATAGTTTGTATCATGAAATATATAATTATGAAAAAACCCTTTAAGAAATCTCAAACTTAATTATATCTGAGCTCTACATAATTAGATGGACTTGAACACAAAACTGGGACAAAAAAAGGAGGATTGATATAAAGCTGCATTTGAAATGTTCTGTTCGACACCACTTGAATCAGTTTTTTAGAGACTTCTATCAAGGTTTTCTTGTTAAAGAATTATTACAAATCAGTTAAAATGCAACTTGAACCATGACAAGCACACTCAAGACAGGTAAATAAGCAAGTCAACCCTCTGATTGTAAATTTTCTCTAACTTGTAAATGGCAATAAAACAGTCAATTTATGTACAAGCCGTTATTATTATAATTTATATATTAAAAAATTAATAATTTAGTTCATATTATTAAGTTTTAATTCATTTGGTAATCTCCAGAACAGATTACTGGGAAAGAGCAGGGCTCAAAGTTAGTGACCAACTGGTTGCAATATGCGACTAATTTTTGCCCAATGCGCCTAAAAGTTTGAACTTGGTCACACAGTTGCACCTGGATACAAATGTTGGCATGCGACCGTCTTTACAGGTCTCTATTCTGGTAAGGGAAAAATTGCCGAAATTTTCCCGTGAAATTCGAAGTAAATCAATGTGTCTTCTATCCAAACTGTAAAGGATAAACGTCCTTTCTTCGCTCTGTCTCCCATTCGTTTTTGTTGAACCTGTTCAGCTGTTGTCGGTTATTAAAATACTCGCTTCCTGTTTGGCCCGCGGTTTGCTTGCTTTGACGGTAGATACTTCAATCATGTATATGTACATAAAGAGATACGCCACTGCCTATTGGGAGTGAAGTCTCTGTACGTCTCTATTTGCTATTTATGACTGAACCACATGGCACGAGGTCATTTTGAACAATGTCTTCCAAACAAAAAAGTTTGGCCCAGTTTTTTCCTTCAAGCAGAAGGTAAAGTACAGTCGTATTGTAAATTTGTGATTCCCCTGAGACATAATGCCATTTGTTTGTTTTTAAAATTTATTTACAATAATTCTGTAGCGAACCATCTGCATCGTCAAGCTATGCATATGAGCGTTACTTTTTTTAATTATACACTGTGTATGAAAGTTTGTAGTGCGCCTAAGATTTTCAGCTATACACCTAAAATTTTTAGTTGTGTGCCTAAAATTTGAGCTGTCCACAATGAAAAGAAAAATTCTCTCAACCTATTTACAAGGAAGCTATGGAGACAGTTCAGGAGAATTTAGCAACACATCATTTACATGTTTGGGGTTGAAAAGGTTATCATAAGTACCTCCATTCCACTTTTGGTCATCCCAATACTGCCCAGCTGCGAGGAACTAGTTGTTCTCAAGCTGAAAATGAAGCAATATAACTGATACACTGCTGGTATGCTGGTTAATTATAAGTTTACCATCTTCAGTCTGCTAAATTTTTCTTGTTTTCACAGTAAAAGTGTTTGGTCATATTTTATAATTTATACCATTATCAAACTGAGAATTTTAGTAAGAATAAATTTTACATTAATTGTTTTTTCAATATTAATAATTTACAGGACCAGTCTGGACTAAATAATGAATAAATGTAGAATGATGTAACTCAGTCAGCTTGAGCAGGGCTTTGAAAAGAGAGCTCCCTGTTACGTCAATCCTCGGTAACCGGGCATACCTGTTTCAACTTCTTGCTGTTACAGTGATTTTCATTAGGTTTAATTTAGTGTGGAAGACCTGTACATTAACTGGGAAAGAAGGTGGCAATTTTCTTATCCCAAGCTAAAGTTCTGACTGGTTTACAGTTGGGGAAGGGAGAACTTTACAATTTACCCATGTACCAGCCTTAAGAAAAATAAGTACTGCATATGTATTTTGAGTTTTGAATGCCCTCAAAACAGAGCAATGGCATCTGGAGTGAGGGGGTAATATATGGGCACATTGATATGGTACCAGCCTTGGAACCAGCTGACAGAACTACTGAGTGAATCAAGCAGAAGGCAGTAGTCACTGACCATGAATACACAACCATGACAAACATCAGCACGGCTGCAAATACTGTGTGTCCATGAATGCCAGGTTTAAGACCACTGTCTGACAACAGAGCGCCAGCTGGGTTGCAGTTTGCATCTGTAAAAAACAACTCCAAGTTAATTCATACATTTACACTACATCAACTTTTCTCCATGGCACTTGGAGGGAGGCACAGGTCCACTAGTTAATCATTTTTGCATTGTTTACGATTTCCAGAAGCATATTCTTCAAACAAGTTTCTGGTCTCGGTCAGAGAGACTCAAATCTAGCAAGAAGTTGCTCTCTGGAAGAATTGTGTGAAACAAGACTGCAAGACACAAGCATGTTTTTGTTTTACTGTTACTTGCTCTTTCCATGGTTTTCTTCGAGTTTGTATGCTGTACAGACCCACAGATACTGTACGTTTGAGGCCCATCCATTTATAGTTTATTTATTCATTTGAACATTGGAATTTGTTATTTTGTTAGAAAGTGAATCGCTACAAAGGCTTTATGCTCAAAAAATGCTCGGATTAGTGAGTATGGAATAAGTGGCGCATTCATCAAGCCTGTGAATTTGCACCATGTTTATTACATAAGATAATTAGTGCAAGATCTTACAATAATTAAGTGTTTCGGGTGATACAGTATCATGTTTTTTTATAAAGCCACATGGTTTGGAGTATTTATTATTATCTGATGTATTATGATGTGGTATTGTACATCTTCTTATGCAGCGCAGTTAAATTCAGACCCCTCTTACTGTGTACTCCTCCCCGACTTAGCATTATAATATACTTTCATTTCTTTCTCATGATCTCTCAAGACGAAGCAACAGAATGTAAACTAATTGAATGGCCGCATGACTCTGTATACTTTCCAATACACTAGAATTAGACTGGCACATCCAGTAAATATTATTCTTTATATGAAATCACTGGAAATGCCAAAGAAATCTATAGAATTCAACAATAATTAGAACAAATAATGTCAAAACTTCTTTGAACTCCCAGGTTTTCTAGACAACATGTAGACTCCTTACCTGGCTCATTTGACATGGCAGACCATGTTAAGTACATTGTGTACAGAGTGATCACTGCTGACTGCAGTAAGCCAGAACTAGGGTTACCTGTGGGAGGAAAATCAGAAATGCCTGTGGAATCAAATCTGGAGAAACTACCTAATAATTGAAGTGTCTAGTGCAAAACAACATATCAAGTGACTTTGTATGACAAGTTAAATTCTCCCAAAGGTTATATATAAAGAAAAGAGGAATAACTTAGGGAGAATTGAGAAGTTGATTAAAAGTCACTTACCCACTGTTTTTGCACTAGTGTCTTCAATTAATGACTGTAGGAAACAAGCTCTACAGTGCAACTAATCTTTGATTGCTTGTTTCTTTATTCACAGAATTGCAACCCTTGTGATTAATTTTACATTCAAGCTTTCTTCTTTTTCCATTTGCAATGCAGACTAAACAGTGGTCAAAAGTTGGTGAACTGTAAAATAATGGTCACAGAAATGTCTAAAAATGACTGAAAGTTTTGTCACATACTGTAATTTCTAAGTCCATAATTGAGTACACAGGGCAAAATCCGTAAACTGTGTATTGCCACGTAGCGAGAATGAAATAAAGTTGTTCCAATATGAATATGTGTCATTATTAAGTGTGACTCCAGACTCGATTAGTCTTTACTACATCTGGAGTCCCAGCACTCTTACTTTTTCAGTTTAAAACTTTGTAAATATTAATTGCAAAATGAGTGTAAATAAAAATATTGTTGTTGTTGTTGTTAAAAATTGATTTCTTCAATCAATTTCTCCTTTGTGAATTGCTTGAACACTGTAACAAATGCAGGTAATTAATAGGGCAGCCTTGAAACTTGTGATTTGGCAAGTTAATAAAATTAAAACTTGTATGTACTGGAAAAGGGGCTAATGGCTAATTAATCCTACCCTGCATAAGGCATCCTTACATGAAAGGATATCGAATAATCCCCATCTGTTCTGCCTGTTTTTGAATCCTTTTCAGGTTTATACAGACTGAAGTATTGTGGGATCCATATATGATCATGGTATATGACTGCGCTCTCAACTCCTCCACTGAGTTCAAGATTCAACAGAGTGTTGGCCGCTTTTCTAAGTATTGCTTGAGACTACTTCAGATTCTAAGTAATTAGTACCAAGAAAAATAATGTCTTACATTGTCAGGCACAGCTGAAACAAGAGCTGCATAAATCCAAAGTGACCACCTCATCTCCTGCCCAAGGGAACCACCTATGTCTACACTGCAACAGAACTTTCTGTGCCTACGCATATTGGCCTGATCAGTCACATGAACCATAAATACCGTGCACCTAACTGTCCACATGTCCTTGGTCTTTGTTGACAATGACGGACAAAAAACAACAATAACATATGGGAAATCCATATATTGAAAATAAAACATTTTGAATTACCACTTACCTTCCTGTACCTTGGGGCTGATGGCCAGGATGGAGACAGCAACACAAAGACACAGGTTTACACTGATAAACGTCTTATTGTTCTTGCAGCCTGAAGGCTGTGGGGACAAAAAGTGAATGAAAGAACAATTCCCATTATGTTGACTTCATAATTCTGGCTGTTATCCCTTCCACACCTATCTAGTTTATCAGTGTATCTTCTCTTTATACACACAGCCAGGAAATGTTGTTTGGTTAACCCTTTTCCTCCTGCCTTTCAATTTAGTAAATTTATCACACTTTACGAAAATTGTCAACTTCTGAATTTCATGAAACAATGAACATTTTGAGAATCTACTCTCTGAGACAAACAAAATGAATGGTCACTTTATAGAGTTCTGTCAACTGGTTCAAAAGTTAGGACATTTATTATTATTGCTTTATTTGAAATTGGGATTTAATAGGAAAAGGGTTAAGAGAATAAAGCAATTATTGAACATAATATTATATAGTTTTACAGAAAATTTTAACAACAGCAACATTCTCACAACCTGCTGTCTGTCTTGTAAATGACTGGGTAAACAAAGCAAAAGTTGATTAATTGTAATTTTATTTAAGAGAACTAGCCCTTTTCTGGTCTGACGAAGGACTAGGCTTGAAATGTCAGCTAAACTTTTTGCAGGGCTTCTGATATTATGCGCTGGTGCGATTTTGCACAATTGACTTCATGCCGCATCCGACCACATAATCAGCAAAAAATTCGCATAATCACACAATATGGGGAAAATGGATCCATTTTTTAAAAAGGAACTGTAATGCAAACATTATTTTTGAAATAAATTATCATTCTTTCTGACTTCCAAAAGACA
>JANSTR010045561.1:0-21696 GCA_025434805.1 Antipathozoanthus remengesaui | reverse complement strand
TTTTATAACAGGGGAAAAGATAATTTGATTAATTGGTTCCATTCCATTTGAAAATAGCATAGCTTTGAAGGTTCGCTTTGTAAGATTAGTTCTTTGTTGGTTTACAACGTTTTCTAATGTGTCTTAAATGGATCGCCATCTGGCTTTATTCATATCTGATATTCAGCTAGTTAATAAGGCTGATCATTTAAAAGCGTAAAGCGCAATCACAATACGCAAAAGGCAATGCTGATATTAAATTTGCTAACAAGTGGGGATTATTTTTATAAGAGTGAGACATTTTTATCACCAAAACTGCGTACGATTCCAATTAGAACGTTAAGAATGGAGGTCTTGAGTACAGTGGCCTGGTCGATGGTTAAATGTTGTGTGATCTCCTTTCGTCACATCGTCCGTGAACATAGACATCAAGCCGTTGGTATGGTATTTTGACCTTCTATCGGGAGACTAAAATGAACCCAAGCACTTCTTCAAAAGAGTAGGATAGTGTTAGCGATATGACACCTTCTCTATACTCAATACTGTTTTGACTGTGATGAACATGTGGAATTTGCGCGATATAGCTGCATTGAACTAGATTCTTTTCCGAGCCTATGAGCCATCATTTGGGCTGCGGGGCCATTGCCATACCATTAATACCGGTACTGCACCTGAGCGGTACTTGGGCACGAGTCCAGTTTCCATTAGCACTGGTGACTAACAGAGTAAAGGCTCCGTTATCTGACGTCATATCACAGAACACTGGGAGGCATTGCGCAGACTCAGTAGGGTTGATCAGGTAGTACCCATCATCGTATGAGTTGCCTGCCCGAACACCGTGAAGTTTGATGTCATTGCATGATCGTCTGTGGATCAAGGTGTTATGAGTAAGAACTCGACTGGCTCAAGTGAGAATGCTCACCAATACAATCATACACAAATTACTACGATTGCAAATTAGGCCCAAGTTTAAACATACAAAAAAACATGTCAGAACGACCAAATGAAGCGTGCTATAACTTTGTTACCATTGCGGTAAGCCGAGGTTAAAATTGTTTAACACCGGACTGAAGAACAGCTACAAGTTCAACATCAAAACCTAAAAAATCTCAACAGCTTTTGTATTGACTAGAAGAGCCCCAGTGAGTTTGTTTCTCAGTACCTGGTTCCTTCTCGCATCCACACTCTGACAACAGAAGGTGTTTCTTTGGAGCCTTTGATATAACTTGGAAGGTGTGCGCCGCCTGAGTTGTACACAATTGAACCTGAAGGCTCATTCAGTGATGATGCACTGCTCATTAAAATCTCTGGTGACAGGTTCACACTGGGCATGCGCTGGTTAAGGGTACCGCTAGCATCCCAAATGTCAAACTTTTGGAGTAACTTGATTCTTGTTTGTTGACCTCCGTTCGAGAGGAAACTATAGTCGACTGGTGATTCCCAGATTCCGCCCCAGTGATCCTCTCCATCAGCTTCAATGCGGTACTGGAACGAGCCCTGCGTTGGACAAATCGAAGTTGCTCAATTGACAGAAATGCACAATAATAAATAACTGAAAATGGAAATATATTAATTTATACGGAAAATATAACCTATCAGTTCGTGGTTCTTATTGTAAAGTCAAACGTGCTAACACAAACCTGCTAAGATAGAGGCTTCAGCATGTCCTCGCGTAGGGCGGCTATTTGTCCAGCCGCACTTACTTTTGAAATATTGACTTTACTTTTTTGCTCTGTTTAGGTCGCCATTCCAGAAGACTTCAGCTGCTCCAACGTGTTTTACACAACGAAAGAGTCCAAAAAGTATACTGCTGTCTAATTATATGACTTTGTTTTTGTTTAATATCGTGAATTGTGTAAATTATATTTACAAGTTTGAAAGAAAAGATCGAGTGCCCAATAGAATAGCCGATAGGACTGAAGATCTATTGTAAGTCTGTCACCGGGTTGATGACGTCATTTGTAACATTCTTTCTCTCACCTTTTGGGTTCAGGTCCTAATTCATACAATAAAGATCAATAAATAGGTATATAATAGTAAAAAAAACCTGAGAAGAATCTTTGATATCATCAGCAAGTCCAAGGATAGAGTAGTCGCTATCAAGTGATGGAGCCTTTGCATTTCTAAGTTTGATGTTGTCTTTGGTCCATCCGCTGTGAGAGGCACTGGTTACTAGTAACGTCCAAGCGCCACCGTTGCGAGTAACGTCACAATAGGTCTTGACTTGCTCCTTTCCGTCGGGGCTGATAGAGTACTTTCCATCTAGAAGAATTAGTTCAAGATGAAAAAATGGAACTGAAATAATTCAAATATCACAAACTGGCTGAACTAATTTGGTTGTCCTCGTTATTGCGTATACTGAACTTTGAAACATAGTTTTAAGAGAAACAAAATAGATATTTTAAAACAAATTTATCTTTTATGCTTTGATCTTGCGAATGTTTGAAATATTTTGTCTTTTGTTGTTTACCAAGCTATTAAAGGCTACCTGTTATGGGACTTGTCAGCTGATAACCTCTTAACTGAACCTCCAGGCATGACCGCGGCAGTTTGTAGGGCCCCTCTCTCATCCAGTACCAAATAAACTGTGGCTGTCGTTCTACAGACGGCCCGCTACCGATCCACGGAGCAGGGTGATGTGCGGAGGAGTCACCTGAATATTCATATGGACAACAGTAAATTCAACCTGTAAATTATAGACACTCCATGTACGTATCATTCGATATCGAAGGGAATACCCTGTTTATTGGATGTGTAATTGAACTGTGAAACAGGTGTCGATGTCATCGACATCGCTACAGCAACAGAACCACAGCATTACTTCAATTATACACAAAATACTTGTGTGAGAAAGGTGCTTGCAACTGAATATTTCTTGTACACCACGAAGTGGTAGCACTGCTAGAGGTTGTAAGTCTTTCCTCTGCTATTCAGACAAACGGCTTCTCTTTACTATAGTCAGAACCGCACACAAACCTGTAATTGTTCCCCACCACAAGGTGGTAGCACTGCTAGAGGTTGTAAGTCTTTCCTCTGCTATTCAGACAAACGGTTTCTCTTTACTATAGTCACAGAACCGTACACAAACCTGTAATTGTTCCCCACCACAAGGTAGTAGCACTGCTAGAGGTTGTAAGTCTTGCCCCTCCTATCCAAGGTAACCGCTTCTCTATACTATTGTCTCCGTACTCCCAATTGTCGAACTTAGTAACCAGCTCAACATCCGTTTGATCGTTCTTAGTAGCGGTAAAACTGTACGAGGTTGGCGCTTTCCATATTCCTCCCCATCGACCTTGAACAAATTTTTTAAAATCAATTGTAACTTTGTGGATTTATCAAATGGTGACAACAAAGAAAGGTGAAGCGCCTTTCAAATCTTTTGAAGGCATTTATCTTCGTTAATCGACAGAGCGTGTTCACTGTCATAATTGATAAAACCTATTTCGTGGACCGGAACGTCAAGCCGTTTGTTAAATATCTATAAGTTTACTGGATACAGTAGTATAAAGTAGTAGGTTAGTAATATATACTCAATACTGTCAAATGGATTATGCATGATGATTGTAAAACGTGTTGACTTGTAGAGAGTAGGGTAGCTGTTCCGGTGTAAGCGGTCGGTCACCTTCTCTATACTCAATACTGTTGACTATGATGATTGTAAAGTGTGTTGACTTGTAAAGAGTAGGGTAGTGATCAGTGGTCTGTTACCTTCTTTATACTCAATACTGTCAAATGGACTATGATGATTGTAAAACGCATTTGTACACATAAATATGAAATTTACACTATATAAATGCGTTACCATTACCAATTTGACATGTGCCTACCCAAAGTTTGCGCCTCAAGCCTGTACTCAAATTTGCTGCTTTTCACATACACGCTGTCCTTGATACTGTTAGCGTACGCTAATATTGAATAGTCCCCGTCAAGCTTAGGCATGGCCTGATTCCGCAGTCTCACGTTGTCAGCCGTCCAACTGTTAGTGTGACTGGTAACCAATAGCGTCCAACCTCCCCCGTCACGTGACATGTCACAATATACAAGCATTGGTTTGTTGGGCTCCACAGGGTAGATCTTGTACAACCCGTCGGGGTAATGGTGTTTATTTTCCTCGCCAACTTGTTGCAGATGTTTGCACGACCGCACAACTAATCAAAAAAACGTTTTATTAAAGGATGGTAAGAAAGAGTTATTTGTACCAGTAAATGCAGATAGAGTTAAACCAGATCAAAGACATTAGTTACAAGAAATAAATTACCCAATATAAATCAGTATCCACGTTTTTTTATGTCAGTGCGCAGTTTGTTTCATTTAGAATGCTCTACTATCTTACTTTATTTCTATTGTTATTTTTTATTTGTTCAAGTTCACACATCAGCTGAGAACACAATTACTTAAGATTGTTTAACTGAACTAATCCAGCCTGCTACCTAATGGCGTCAAGTAACCAGGGCATTTTCTAGTATTTCATTTTCTTTTTTTCCATCCTGCTCTTTTGACAGTCCTGGCCCCCGTGTGCCGGAAAGGCGTTGTTACTGAACTAACGAGCATGATAACATGATAGTGGTATAAACTTACCAGGACAAACTTGGTTGTTACAGCTCTCCTCCTCCATTCTGCTCCCTCGACAGTCCTGGCCCCCGTGTGCCGGAAAGGGATCGTTACAGAACCGATAGCGCGAACTAGTCCCTCCTTCGCAACCCTTGGTACATTTTGTCCACAGCGACCAAGGACTCCACTTTCCGTCACGTGCAAGGAATGCTACAAACGTTATTGTGTCGCAAACAAACTATCAACTAATTATATAAAGTCATATCGCTTGTGAATGCTACAAAATATATTGTGTCGCATACAAACCATCAACTAATTATATAAAGTCATATCGCTTGTAAAATTGAATTATTATCGATTATCTATAGTGTATATGGATTGCAACTTTGTTCAGATAAGCATTAATATGAATGATTCAAACTTGGGATCGTTTAAAAAGAGAGTTCCTCAAATTCTTCTGCTATGTAGATTATAAGTTACTTGAACAAAACCCGAAAGTTTTAAATACACGTACGTTTCACGCATGCGCTGGAAGGATCGTACCCATTGTCGCAGTGACACTGACCATTGTTCATGCACACCTGATGGAAAAACATTGCAAGAACAAGGTTAGGAACATCAAAGATAAAGCTTAGCAATATGTTATAAAGTTACGTTATTCAAGTTCAGTTACAGGGGCAGTCTGTTGTATGCACAGCAGCGCAGTGTATTAAACAACTATAGACAATATATAGTACGAAAATACTCCAAGAAGTAAACTTTCCTGTTTCGCAAGAAACTAGCAAACATTCAACATGGTCCATGGTTGCACTGTTCATTGCTACCAAACGTTACTAAATCATCGCAAGCAGAAAATGTTACATGACCGTTTCGATTTCAGATTATCGGTCATTTTTCTAGTTAGTCAGACCACATATTCTTCAAAACTCTGTACCCCTCTTCCTCCACATTCTTGTCCATTTGCCACCGGACAACGTTTGATTCCCAGCTCAGACAGACTTTGGCACTTGTTATCCACACACATCTGAAACGGCATAAAATATTGTACTTCAAAGCAGGTAAAGTTGTAGTCTCGCCTTCTCTTGATCTTGTTACATGTTCTTCATATATATTTATAAGCAAAACATGTGTTCACAGTTTACTCTAACACGCAGAAATTTGTCCCCCGGGACCTCAAATTTGGTTCTTTCGAACGAGGTTTTCATTATACACGAGTTCGGTGTTATACTGTATTCGTGCATTCATCGTTTCAATTCATCGCCAATCCATCCATCATCAGTCAACTGGTTTTTTTTGTTTTACAGGCTCTCGGTTGATGCAAGTCTTACAACTTATATAGCAACAATGTGTCCCTTTTAGAAGTTCTTGGTATTATTTTTGTTGTAAATTATAATAATCAATACGTCCGTGACCAATCAGTGGGTCTTAATTTGATTGCTAATTCACCATCATGCATTCGTTTATGCCAAATCAATCAATCCACTCTTTCGATGAACATAAATCAAAGCCTTTCCCAGCACCGACAGCCCTCTTCTCCTGCCAATGAATATGTAATGGTAATAGGTCTGAGTGGAGTCCAATTCGGTCTGTTATCATTACGTGTGATTAACAAATTTGGATGAGCGCAAAGCGCGAATCCAATTTGTTCAATCACAAGTAATGATAACAGATGGAATTGGACAAACATAAAGTCCTATTACCAATTTATTATAATAATTACAATTTCTGAAAACTAAACTGAAAGACAAAATTTTTGCAGATAAAAACACATTTTACTAATTTCATAACATTTGTAATATATAGTTTCTTACAGTCTTTACACTGCCAGTCTCTGATTGATCTTCCGTTTCCGCAAAAGCGCACTTTGCTCTCCAACTCAATCTTTCTGCTGCCTCGTTTTCCAAATAATTAAAATTCTGCAGCTCTTTAATTCCGCATTTTAGACATTTTTAAACAGTTCAATAAGGCTTTGAAGGAATCATGACCGGCATAAGAGTTCAGTTTATCGATGCGGGGAAAACATGATACAAACCGTACCTTTTTGTCTCCACACTTGGTTCCAGGACTAACCATGCCTCGACCAACGGAATCACTGCGCTTCAACATAGCAGCGCTGTGAAAAAAACAAACGTGTTTGGGTATAAGTATGCAAATAGGTACTATCACTACACGAAGAGATGAGGACGCCACGTGTCTTACATGTATTGTCAAACAATAACTCTAACTTCTATTCTTATTAAACGAATCGTAAATTGCCACATTAACCCCTTTGGGTATATAAGCCCACCAAACTGCTATAATACGGTAAATATAAAC
The DNA here is from genome assembly GCA_025434805.1 of Antipathozoanthus remengesaui. Classification (NCBI taxonomy): domain Eukaryota; kingdom Metazoa; phylum Cnidaria; class Anthozoa; order Zoantharia; family Parazoanthidae; genus Antipathozoanthus; species Antipathozoanthus remengesaui. The sequence continues at coordinate 14,850 of JANSTR010045561.1, read as the reverse complement.
TCCCTCCGATATAATCCCACCTCCCCATATATAAATTTATTTAATATATAATTGTGTTGAAATCTAAAGTTCGGAAAATATGATGCATGCAAGCAGTGAGTGTGCAACTTGTAACAATAATTTCAATGATACTGTAGATACAAACACAATTTCAGATATTTCTAACACGTAGTTTCTTTCAACGTTTCATTTATGTACTGAAATCATTTCTTATCGACTGTTCAACGACAATGTGTTTATTCCATGACAATTTAAATATCAGAAAAACTAGGGTGTCTTTAAACAATACCGGTATAGTCTTTATAATTTCTACAAGTTTTGGTTCTTTTTCAAAGATTTATAAGAACTGAGAATAATCAATCCTTCATAATGCACCGAGGGATAGGAAATAAATATGTGTAAAAGAGCTTGTTAAATTGTTGATCTTGTTATCAACTAAACAGCTACCTTAAAAAGTAAAACAAACTTCCTTGCACGTTCGAATTTAATGTTGAATATAACCAAGAAAGGATTATTAATAAGATTCACCTGCACTGTTCACCGGATGCCAGAGTTAGTTTCGTGTAGTTGTAACCATAGTCCACGATTGGCTGTTGACGAGAGGCCTGGCCGCACTGCAACTGGCCACATGTGACGTCACTAATGATTGGAGATCAAAGCAACAAAATGACATATCTTTTTCTAACAGCAAAAATGCTCATAGAAATAACACTGAAATTTCAAACTTAATTATGTTCTAAGAAAACGAGTCAATTGTTTAACGTATTTAACTGGCTGATTCTGATACCAACACCTCCAATTACCAATAACGAAAAGTATTAAGCATAACACATTTCCATGGACTACAATATGTTGTTTACATTTAGAGTTTCCACTTCAACAGATTAAGAAGACTACAAAGAGCGAGATATTTGGAAGACAAGAGAGCGTTTTAAAGCATAATTTTATGCTTAATATAGCCTTTGTTAACTTACACCTTGTATCTTGAAGATAATGTTGAAGATAAGAATCACAAAATACCTTATTAGCAAAACAAGTCACGCTAAAGGATACATTTTAACCTGCAGAATACGCTCAGGATAGACTAGAAAAAGGAGGCCTGAGTATATGTTTTTGGAAACCCTTTTTCTTTTAATACACTAGATGTGCTGAACTTGCCAGGTTTATATAAACTTACTGTGCTGAACAGGGAGTGAGTACAGCGGGATCGCAGGTCCCGTATCCTTTGTTATCGGTGTTCAACACATCATAACACTCTTGGGCACCGTCGCGGGCAGCTGAAAATAAAAAATAAGCTGTTTATAACTCATTATATACACAAAGGAAACAAATTTAGAATATAGAAAATAGCTTGAGAATAAACTATGGCTTAATTACGTTAATCAATCCGTTAACCACTAGGTAAGAGCAAGTAAGTAGATAGGTAAGATGTAAGTAAGTAAATAGGTAAGAGCAAGTAAATAGATAGGTAAGATGTAAGTAAGTAAATAGGTAAGAACAAGTAGATAGGTAAGAGCAAGTAAGTAAATAGGTAAGAGCAAGTAAGTAAATAGGTAAGAGCAAGTAAGTAAATAGGTAAGAGTAAGTAAGTAATTGGTAAAGGCAAATAAGTAGATAGTCTGTCTGTTAGTGAAGTAGTAATCAAGCAGATAAGTGTGGAAAAATATAAGAGCGTAAAACAGAGTACATGCAGCAAGTGTTATAGCCTGCATAGCAGGCGCTCCGGTTTGCTTTTTTATCTAGCGCGCGTGACTCACTGAACGTGACTTGACCGCGCCAGTTGTAGTTGCGAGGGTTGGGACGAGGAGTTGAAAGAGCGCCTGCCGTAAAGGCCTTTGTTTTTTGATGCCTTTCGTACGCAGCGTAAAAAAAATTCCCATTGGTCAGTTTTCAATTCAACTGTCATCACTCATCAGCTCTGAGCCTTGCCGCCTTGCAATTTCATACTTTAGAGAATTCGAAACGGCGGATGTAACAAGCGAAGCTGATTGCTAGAATATTCTGAAGTTTAGTTATGAACTGCATGATAAAGCTTGTACTCCTAACGGGAAAATTGATAATAAAGACGAAGACATCCATCAGTCTATTCTGAAGGACTAGCAAAACATTGTGACATTACTGACCTGCTCCCCAGAGTTCACGGCACTGCGCTTCGCGAGTTTCAGCGCATTTCCCTTGGTAACACATCGACTGTATATTGAAAGGAGAATCAGATAATTTCCAACTGATTGGTCCAGTTGGTTCATTTGAAATTGGTTCACGTGGTACAAACCACATACTTAGTACCTATATTCAGTTGCTTACCATAACCCCAGTTCCTTTTGATTATGAAAGAACTCAAATAAATGCAAACCATTTAACCTCTTCAAGTAAAGTAACAACACTTCTGATAGGTACTAAAATTTCACTGTAATGTCGACAAGAAATACATGTTGCTGGTTTTCCTCGAGCGCTTCAACTCTGTCGAGTATCGATCGCCATTTTTCTTCAACAATTACAAAATAATGTTGGCCTTGATGGATTAGATTTCAAAGAGAGACCAGGAAATTCAGAATCAGAACTGGATTTATTAATTAATTTCTGAGCTAGTTATTGATACCCTTTTAGAAATTTGGTGGAGTTCTATCACGAAGTTCTGCCATGCGCAAACTCTCTTGAAAAGATTGTGTATGCAAATAAGCTCTCAAGAGTTAGGACATGTCTTTCATTCCTTATAATCTGATAAGCGGGCATGCAGGAGAACGCTAAAGTTGATGTGATGTGTGAGAAATGATTAAATTATTACACATACATTAGAATGAAGAGGAGCTCCGCTCTCACTGAACCCTGTCCACCGCTGACCATCCGTACTGTAGTATACGTGGTAACCAGTCACATAGTTTGCTGCAGAATTGCGGCCTCCGCCTTGTGTTGCAATGGAGCGAATTGTCTTGATCTTTGATGTCATAATTGATAAAAGAGGACACATTTAAAGTATATTAATTATAATTCAATAATAATGATAATAGTTTTGTTAAATATCTTGGGTGTCACAGATTTTATATTGACAATATACAATGGCAAAAGAAAACAATACATTTTTAGATGTTGTCATCCCGTTGCCCTGTTTCTAATGTCTTGGACGACTAACAGTTGACATTACTGATCGATTCAAAACCCTAAAACATCAATGGAGAGCCTTTTTGGTAGAATATTTTGCCATGTAGACATGGATATTGCTTGAGCTTTGAATAAAGTTCAGTCGGGAAAGCATTTTGTAGACAAGCAGATTACTGTTACTGTCATTTATACAATTGAAACAGACTTCAGAAACGCTGTCTCATGTTGAGATTATGGAGCTAAATTGGACAATAACGCGTATTAGCCTACTCCGAGCGACCCATAAATGTTATAAATAACGACCAATATATTTAACCTGACCCAGGTCTATCTGTAGGAACTGTTCCTTAGTATTTTGATCAGCACACCACGAGCCTGTGTTTAGACGTGCAAACTGAGGCTTGAAATCCTTGAACGTAGATGAGGCTGTGAGTTGATCGTTTGGAACCTTCCCGCTTACCAATCCCAAAGGCACATCACAATCTGTAGAATAATAAGAGAACAAATGATAACTATCCGAACTGACTCACAGTCCTCCTAGTAGTACATTTGTTTTGTTTACGTTTTATGATAATGGTTTCTGAGTTCTTAATAAGAATCTTTAGTCAACATGAGGGAAAATAACACTGGGTGTTGAGAAGAAATTATGCCAAGTTTGGACATAGATGATGCCAAGAGCTAAAGGTTTTGCTTATAGTTGGAGTACCGGACACATTTATGTACGTAGGGCGGATTGGTTCACTTTAGATGACTCACTGATAGATTATAAAGCAAATACAAACCATTCATGAAATACAGATAGCATTTACCGAGGAATATTGCAGATATATTTTCTATAAAATCAACATGTCATGATAAAACGAGTCGGATAACTTTATTGCCTCCCGTTACTAACCTGGCTTTATGAACCAGATTTGGATCCTTTCTAATCCACAAGCCGACCATAGTATCCAATCACGGTTTTCTGCAGGCGATCCTCTCCTTGGAATAATACACTTTCTGGATTTCAAATGCTTGAGGGATTTTTCTGTTGCAATGTTACCAAAAATACATCAACTAAAGTCTCAAAACAGATTTATAGAAAGTTTGTAACAATATAAAGGTCATGCTTCCTAAACTAAGTGTAAATGCTATGCAGGGGCGTAGCCAGGATTTCTAGGAGGGGGGGGAGTCCAAATTGGATCCAACGAAAACGGTTGGTCTCTTGTTACACAGGAATCCCAACTCTGCTCATGCTTCCGAAAATGCAAGTGAAACGCAAATAGACACCACAGTGACGTTCACTGTACTCATTGTAAGCATAGAACAAAATGAAGAATTTCAGGAATCGAGAGTCCATTACACTCTTGCTGGGATAAAATCACTGTTAAAACTAGGCGAGGGAGGGTTTCCTTGAAGCGAGACGGGGGTTCCGGAACCCCTAGAGCCCTCCCCTGGCTACGCCCCTCGCTATGGCAACAAGAGGATTCATAAATCTCAAGACCCTAATATTGCTGGTAATGTCCACTCCATCTTTCCTACTATTTTGGCAAAATATTACCTATCTTGATTGGAAATACTCAGTTAGGATTAAGGTTATCATGCAAAAGAAACTATAATATTGACGTTGATTTTATCTCGTGTTCCCTGGCACTTGAAATTCTCCTCCAAACGTTTGTTTGTAATTTTACCGTTACCATAACTATAAACCCATTTGATATTCTCTCGAAATAGGAATCCTTCTCCGCGCAATTGTCACTAATCTTACCTTAAGTTTGACTCTAACCCTAAACCCATTTGATGTTCTCTCATCTTACCTTAATCTTATTTCTAACCCTGATTCTAATCCTAATCCCACCCTAATCCTGTTTCTAACCCTAATCGTAATCTCACCTGGTGTTCTCTCGAACTGGGAATCTTCCTCTGAACAGTTGCTACTAATCTTGCCCTAATCCTGTTTCTAACCCTAATCCTAATCCTAATCTCACCTGGTGTACTCTCGAACCTAGAATCCTCTGAAAAATTGCTACTAATCTTACCCTAATCCTATTTCTAGCCCTAATCCTAATCCTAATCTCACCTGGTGTACTCTCGAACTGGGAATCTTCCTCTGAACAATTGCTACTAATTACATTTCAACAGACAACTATATGTTCCTGAAATAGAACGCAAATCAGTAACTGATCATCAGTAGGATACCTAAAATGTGTGCAATTCTACAATTGGTTTCGGCTCCATTAATCTTACCCTAATCCTAATCTCACCTGGTGTTCTTTCGAACTTGGAATCTTCCTCTGAACACTTGCTGCTAACAACGATCCTGGCTCGCTTCTTTGTTGAACCATTTTGTGGACACACCCTTTTACCGCTGCAGTGATGGCGCAAAACGCCGTTTGTATCCAAAGTAAACTGCTTAAAATCTTCATCGCACGCCGTTCCTTTGTTATGTTTGAGGATTAAAGGACTTTCGTCACTTGGGTTACAAACACCGTTCTTCGGTTGCAGACAGTAGCCATTGTATGTCCGGAGAGGAGTGGGTGCTGTTGGAGTCGCTAAACATGGAAAAAATGCTTGTGTTATGGATTCAGAAGTAAAACAAGGATTATCCAGATTTGGTTGACAACTTTAAGAGATTAACACACCTACCTTCATTTGCGGAGCACCCATACAGCTCCGCTCTCAGACAGATCCTTCCATTCCAGTACTTTGGGTTGATTCGCACATATCGAGCCTGAATGCGGGGACTCAGAGTTGTTTTGACAACCGTATTCCTGTTGCTACCTCCAAGTAAAAGCTGACAGGAGCAAAAAATATAATATCGTAATACTAAAATCAACTTTGTGTGGGTTAAGGACGTTGAACTTTTTTTTTTATTAAAATAGAAAAGTACTGTTTATACAAAACTGAATTCTCCAATGTCCTACTGACAACAGAAAACTGACAAACGTTTTTAGATCTGCCGTGGTATTTTTCTTTGCGACACACACTGGAAGGTCGTTGAGTCCTGATAACAGAGTTAGTGAGTTAACATGAAGGCGAGATTTGTGGTGTACACAGCTTGGGTATTTTAGGTAAGGAAACCTGAATATCCTGCCGATTGTTCTATGGCAACAATTAATTAATAACTGTGACTGCGATAATAGATGATCTATCATTCTCCCTCGATCAAAATAGACATGTTGATTGCATTGTTCATACACAACAGAACTGAATAGAATACTCTTGCAGGATTTTTATGAATATGCTGATTTAAAGAACAACTTCATCCCTAGAGTTTGGTTCAAACATGCACTCGAAGGAGTGTTTGACCGGGTCTCAAGACTCATCCACCTGACCAAATTTGTCTGAAATTACATGAATAATTCATGAGTTTGAAAATGGGGATTCCAAAGACGTCGAAACAATGAAAGCACTCGGTCGCTCTGCGGCCGAGTGCATTCATTCATAGTTTCTCGGTGTATGGAACCCCCATTCAAACACTCGTACTCGTTTTCGAAATATTACTTCAAAAGTCCAAGAATCTTTTCTCAACATTAAACGTGTAACGGAAGTAAAACTGAGTATTTTCCCTTGATGAACTCAGTATCATTATTTTAATTGTACCAAAGCTTAGTATAAAAACAAAGAAATAAGTGAGGTAAACTACGTTTTATCAATTTTGTTTTTAAGTTACATAAAGTGATTTTGGAAATCCCAGGACCTGCAATATTTTGAGATACACAAACTACAGTGCAAATTTATTGACCAAATCATCAAATAATCAGTAACTTACGGAGTTAGTCCTGTTGCATGGAAAGCCATCTTTGATGTAAGAGTCTGCTGGACACTGTAACATAATGAGACTGTAAATAAACATTTGATGCAAATTTTCATGTGTGATCTTCATCAAGTTCACTCACAATATTGAGGAAAGATGAAAACTAAGTGAATCTCTTAGTTCTTCTGCTTTCTAATTTTACAGGGATACAAAGTTTACTTGATATTCTTTTAAAGTAAAAAAGTAACTGATGACAACTGTAGGACATGCACAATGAGCTCTATTTCCAAATCAATTATAATTAGAGGGATATAAAAACATTATAGCTGTGTCCTCGAGCGAAGGGAGAGACAGACAGGCAAACAGACAGACAGACAGACAGACAGACAGACAGGCAAACAGACAGACAGACAGACAGACAGGCAAACAGACAGACAGACAGACAGGCAAACAGACAGACAGACAGACAGACAGACAGACAGACAGACAGACAGACAGTTGGACCTGAACGGACGGATACAGAGAAAAATGTGAGGCTGAAATAGTATCAAATACCGTACATACCAGCCAAGCCAGAGAAATAGTACTTTTTATCCTAAGAACGAGGAAATATTATTAGATCATAGTAACTTACATTCCTTGAGCTTCCTGTGCAATATTCCGGCGTGTCACAGTCAGACTTCGTCCCACGGCACAGCGATCCCTGACTTTTAAACTTTAAAATGCATAACAGTATATTATTTTTTCAAAACGCTAAAGCACACCAAATCTCTTGAACAAACAAGAAATGATAAATGAAATCTGTGTTCCTGTATGAATTCATACAAACTACAACTTACTACTTACTAAGCATTTGTTACAGCATTCATGATGAAGATCGCTACACTGTGCATGTCTCTTCAACTTACAGCTGTTGGGTTGGCAACATTGGTCGCTGGTACACATCTGTGTGTTCATACAAGAATGGAAATATATAATAGCTTGTAATTTTGCCACTTAAACCAATGCCACGTATTGTGTACGTTACCAATTACAAGAATATTTTTTTGAACTAGTTATTTATCATACTCTATCTATCACTGTGTTCACCTCGGGAGTTCCACAGTCGCATTCCTCTCCTTCTTCTCGGATTCCGTTTCCACATGCAGTGTTCAGGTTCTGTGAGTGACACAAACAGTTACTAAACATTTCTGCGTATCTGCTCTTTGATTGAGTAATATATCGCAATATCAATAGTAGCAGCCGGGCATATTATAACAACTCCTGGCCCTCCATAAACAATAAAAAACAATTGATTGAGAATATTCTCCCACCTTATTTGGAATATTATAAAGACATTTGTCGTTTATTGAGGCCATTGCTCTCACGCTACAGTTGGTGAAGCCCGGAACGCGTAACCTGTAACGTATAATATATCAACCATTTTTGTCATTGATCTAATTAGTGTAAAACAAAGAGCTTATTTTGAAAATTTTTCTCAGTTTATGAAGCTTTTTCCGCTTCCTTATTTTAACTCGCTTTTAAAACTTATGCAAACAGTTTGATTTAGTATAAGAATGGATGATAGAGAGAAAAGTAAATATGTTACAATCTAACAAAATTTCATGAAAGAAATAAGCATATCACATGTACAATTTTAAGACCTGATACACAAGGCACATGCATTCAACGAAAATCTAATAATATCACGGTTCAGGTTTGTATGCATAAAGAAAGCGGAGAAGTCAAGTTACTAGAGGTGAATAACTCTGACTTCCTCAGATCTCTCAATTCAATAAAACATATCTAGAGCTCGTTAAGCTGGTTCGCGTGAAAGGAACACACTATTTTAGTCAATTAGCGGACACAGTGATCCTTGCTATGTTTTAGTCATTGGTAAAAGAAGAATTAGTGGACAACTTACGATGGCCCACCATATTCGCCCATCAGTCCTCCCCTCCTAGTGAGGTACTTGCAGTTTGCACCTGGTGTCAAGCATAGAAGAGAGTGTCATGCACACAGTGAAGACTACAGCTAGCGCTTTTTATAAGTTACTTGAAAACTCGTACACGATTCAACTGGCTAGTTTCACTTTTTAGCGTGATAGGCTTTTTGTGAAGAAAATATTAGTTTAATTTTGAAAAAAATATTAGTTCAGTACTAGCCTGAATTCTTAGTTTGCAATAATACGATTTTGATTGTTTGGTTTCTGAGGTTATATACCCGTCAGCAATTCATGACTAGCTTGTCCATTCTTTCCTTTTTTGAAATCGGAATATAAAAATAAATACTGCAACAAAGAAGACTAATTTTTTGTAATTAACCCAATCGCAAGGGCAGGATAATCACAAGAAACCAAGTACACTATTAAAGAAATACATCTACAAAACCGACCTACATCGTAAAATGAAGAATTGTCAGTTACGTCGGCTGTTCATTCATCAAACCTGAATAGAGTGATTTCCTTTGTTCTCGCTTTTGTTTGTTCAGTTTTGCAGTTCATAAATTGGTTTATTTATTGAGTGGAGCACGTTGGGGGAACTTTCTGTCAACTTCTGAGGTTCTTCTTGATGTGCGTCTCGAAAGTTTAATCAATTAATAAATATGAAAAGTATTTTGAAATGCGCGCAGGTCAGTGATAGTTGCAGTACCATCATGGCTCATCCCGAAGTTGTGTCCCATCTCATGTGCCACTGTCAGGTACGGACCTAGCATACTGTAACTCCACTGCAAACGAACAGAATATGTTTTTAGTGAAAGCGCAATACTTAAAATATTTATATTATTTATTCTACACATCAAAGAAGAAAAGGCGTGGCCAATAACATTCTATTTTAGATTGCCATTTTTGTAATAATAATAATAATAATAATAATAATAAGCTATATTTATACAGGTATCACAATCAGTAAAACTCCCAAATGAACCTGTCAATGAGTCCTTGTGACTTCATTGGACAAGCTGATGTGTGCAATATTTAGTTCACTTAATCCACTAAGGATCCACTAGGGAGTCACTAATAATAATAATAATAATAATAATAATAATAATAATATATACTACAGACCCACTAAGCATCCACGACTAAAGGACAAACTACGGATCTACTAATAATCCGCTAAGGATCCACTAGGGAGCCACTACGGTCTCACTAAGGATCCACGACTAAAGGATACACTACGGATCTACTAAGAATCCACTAAGAATCCACTAAAGATGAACTAAAGATCCACTATGGATCTACGATGGATCCACTAAGAGGTATATTATTTGTATATGCAGCACAATAACATAAAAGGGGTCTCCTGAAGAAACCCAGCCTTCTAATATAGACACAAATATTGCCTCTCGTAAAATATTCACAATTCCCTTGCTTTTTATCTCGAACGAGTAAATGTTTCGCAAAACACAAAGACGAGGAATAGTATTTTGGGCTCTTTCGAATTTGTATTTGAATGTTTCGATTAGATCTGTCAGTTTTGCGTCGATTTAGTGACGAATAACCGCAACATCGCTACATACCCCTGCCTGCAACAGTTAGGGGAAAAAAGAGAGTTTACAAAAACTCACGATACCGGATTGATCGTGACAGTCACAACGTATAATTTCGTAGGCAGACTGGTGTAACTGAATCGGTTTGCCGTGACTGCATGTGTGAAGGTTGGCGCTCGTGTAAAAGGGCCGAACCGAACCCAAGGCAACCCCACCCACTTCTCCTTTGTTGGGACGTCAGACTTCGTTATATGTATGTGTAGTCAGGAACGGGTTTTTAGCTGCAACTAAACTCAACTTACGGTTTTGATTACAAATACTAGAAATAGCGTGATGGAAGTGTTAGGTGATTAGGGACGCCTGCATAATGTTTTGTTGAAGGTGTCAGAGTTAGAGTGAAAGTAGATATGGCTAAAATTCACCTTCTTGGAGCAGGTATCGCACTAAAAAGCATAACTCTGAACGCGCTAGCTTCAAATCGAATCACTAAATATTACATTTAACGGTGAAATAAGCGTTGATATAACAAACGACGTGCCAGATTAAGATGTGAGTTAAGTTAAACAGAAGATCAATTTTAGTTTCCTTTACGTACTATGGGATACCCTTTTTCTGTTATTGCTGCAGATATATTAGACTTTCTGCAAAGTTCTTCGCAATATCCGATCCAGTGCTCCCGGTGCGACTTGCACTTCGAGGCTCGGTCGCGCGCTTCGCGCACTCCTTCTCCCCATCTCCTGACTGAGCTCGACTTGTGGCAAGTCTACAGATATATTAAAGGCATCTTGCACTCACTGTACTATCGGCAAGAACATTTATATTTTCTCACAAGTCCTTCAAGATAGTTCTGTATATGATTAGTCCAGTTCTGGCCCTGTTTTGTCTTCGCTCTTCACTGCGCTCCGGGAGGCTGGGCCCCACTCGGGAAAAAATGGGGTATTTTTCAATTCTACAATTGGTTTCGGCTCCAGACAAATTCAAAATTAAATACCGTATTATCGGTTTAGTGTAAGCTTCTATCTGGACTACTAACATAGGAACGGTGTACTACACTCACCGAATCAACGCCAACCGACCAAGCTGAACACATAGCTCCGCGGTACCCCATTCCCAGCACTCCGGGCCATCCGTACGTGCTGTGACAAACAATGAATGTATCAAGTGTTACATGTAACGTGTGATCTTCTTCGGTTGTTATCCTAATTGGTCAAATAAGTAAGGTGATATCTAATGGTAATTGAACTGAGTGGAGTGCAATTTGGTCTGAAGTCATACGCGTGATTTCAAAATCAAACGAGCGCGTAGCGCGAGTTTGATTTGAATTCACAAGTTTGATTTCAGACCAAAATTGCACGACGCGAAGTTTAATTACCACTTAATCACATTCATTTTGAAATCTATTACTAACAAACACAGCAAAATGACGGAAATCTTTCCTTTTTTGTCAGTTAAAACCTGCGCGTGCTAGGTTGAAAAAGCATTTGAATGGGTTCCTGCTCGCGCTAAGAGTGCAAAATCTGTAATCGGTCAATTTAGTCTGAAATCAGTGCTGTTGGGAACCAATCAAATTGCAGGAAGCACGCATGATTTCAATATCAATATGATTAAGTTTATAATGTTCTCAGTCACAGATCTAGGAATGTTGAAAGAGAGAGGCACAATAAGTCACAAAGTACCAAACACATATATAATTGTCAGCATAACTTTACTGTAAAACTATTAACTTGGGCAATGAAAGGGGGTGGCACGGGCTCCCGTTTGTCCTTGAATCTTGAAATGAATTTTGTTTCTATCAGTGAAGGAAAACATTTAAAAAACAATAGCAACAACTTGTTACTGTATGTGTTCAAAATGCTCAAGTCAACTATGTGTTCAAGTCCTGGAATTAGGAGGAAAAAATTCCAGGCCCGGGAAAGTCCTTCAATTTGGGTCGTGGTCCTTGAAAATCCTGGAATAGGCAAAAACTTTCTTTCTTAACTTCCAAAATTAATAAAAATAAGCTGTTTGTTAAAATATTTTTGATGTGACAATGTTCTAAAACAAAAACCGCGACTCCGGGAGGCTTGATTTTTGTCCAGAAACAAATCTTCTAAATATGTGTATTGTTGAACTGACTTTTGGAAAAAAATTTGCAAAGCATTCAAGTTTTATTTGATAGACAAGGTCCTGGATTTGCTTGAAAAGGTCCTGGAAGTGTCCTGGAAGTGTCCTTGAATTTTGCATCCAGTAAATAGTGGCAACCCTGATTAATGAAATCAAGTTTTCATTTTTACTCCACTGCAGAACAGCAAATAGTTTAATGTGCACTTAAAACATATTTTTTAAGTAACAACAGTATGTGAAACTGGAAGAAAGGTGATAATTTATGACATGCATTATGCAGAATGTATGATTTCGCTTCCCTGGTAGGCCACAGAACAAGAAAACATGACGCAAAAGAAACATAAAAATGGTGCTCTGGCAATGTGTTTCAATGTTTCACTAATCTTTGCCAAGTTTTCTTGTTGTATGGTCCTCCAGCATTCAGCGAAATTGTATGTTCTGCACATGAGTGTGAAAATGGCTCATACTATATCAAAAAATATAATAATGTCTACACTGAATTTTATTTTATTTTGCCCACTCAACCAAATATATGAGAGAAAACATACCAGAAAACTAACAATTAAAAATCTGTGGCCTAATTGATCATTAAAATAAACTCTGCTATTGAACACTGTATTTTAAAATTTCATTATGCTAACATTATTCAATAATACAAATTGAATAGTAAGGCAGTACAAATGTTTGGAATCAGGACTGTATGTTGTTGCAGTTGGCCCAATTGTGATTCTTGTGGGAAAGGTGGTTTGAGTCTTATTAATTATTAAATAATGAATTGTAATTAGAAAAAGATTATAATCCAGGTGGTAAAGAAAAATGATTCATACTTCCCTCAGTATCTACTTGATATACATCATCATCACAGAATTACTCTTGTGCATTATAAGATAGTGCGGTTCAGTTCAACAATAAACCATGGATCGCAAATCTTCACTTGCAGCAAGATGGTATGAGACCCAAAAATTTTCAAATATGGTTGACAGAAGTGTCAGTCAGAATTCTTCAGTAGTTGATAGATTCCCTCGAGTGGCAAGTCGGATGCGCTTACTTCGGTCGTCAAAACATAAGGTCACTGATTTTGATAAATCGAAGAAAAATAATCAAGAAGGAACAGATTCCTCGAAAAGAACAAGACCAGTTGAAAAAATAAATGATCCAGTAACATATTTCAAAAAGTATCAAAACAAGACAGAGCTAGACATGAGTCAGTGGAGACTTGACTTGAACCACACTATGGAGGTCACCAAATTATTTCCAACCATGAACACTTCGGTGCTTGTTCTCACTGGATGTTGTCTTGGAGACGATGGTGGTAGGACTGTTGTTGAGGGGCTAATGGGAAATTCCACAGTTAAGGAGCTGGACTTGTCAAAGAATGATCTTGGATCTGATGCTGTTCAGGCTGTTGCTAAATTGTTACTAAAGAACAAAACACTTGAGTCACTTACTCTCTCAAGTAATGGCCTCTCTGATGAAGACATCATCCCTGTAATAAATTCACTGAATGGCAAATCTTTTCTCAAGAAACTCAACTTAAGTCACAATCTTTTAATGGATAATTTTGCAGAACACATGAACCTTGCTCTACAGAATAACACTTGCATCGAAAAACTATACCTTAGTAACAATTTCCTCACTCACAGTGGATTATCAATAATGTTCTCTGGCCTTGCAAGGACACAAACTCTGAAATTCCTTGATATCTCATGGAACTATATGTATAATGCAGGTGCAATTTTGCTTGGGCAACTTATTAGAGCAAATATAAGCTTGATGGAAATCTTAGCTTGCGGTAATTTTATCACTGCTGAAGGTGCCTTTTATGTTGCTCAGTCTTTACAGGCAAACACTACATTGCGGGTTCTTAAAATTGGTCAGAATTTGATTCAGAGTGAAGGAGCTCTTGAGTTTGTTATTGTATTAATGTCATGTTTAGAAAGTGCACTTTTGTGTCTTGATCTTAATGGAGTGATTGTAAATAAGTCATTTTGTAACCTGCTTTCCACGGTTGCAAGTGTATTGCCCAACTTGAAAATTGTTAACTTCACCATTGCCATTGAAGAAGAAATGGATGAGGAGAATACACAATAAGTTATTATTATTAATTAGACTGTACAAAATGAGCTGAAACCTTAAATAATTTTATTTATTCACTGCCAAGACACGAATAAACTGAAGTTTTTAAAAATATAAAGAAATGACTGTTTTAATTTTTAATTAATAGATAAAAGATCAGAACCATTTAATATTTTCTCTTTAATTAGTAAACTAGCCATACCTTCCAGGTTGGAAGAGGGCCACTTTTGAAGGGGTGGAATAGGGTATAGACTTTTTTTTTTTGGGGGGGGGGGGGGCAGAAAAAAAATCACAATTTTAAGGGTGTTATTGTAAAAAAAAATGACCAGGGAAACAAAAATTAAAAAAAGGATGGCCCCAACAAA
>JANSTR010045450.1:0-13213 GCA_025434805.1 Antipathozoanthus remengesaui | reverse complement strand
ATCTTCATGAATAATTCATATTTTTCAATGAAAGTCGACATTGTCGAGCGTTGCAGATACCACTTAGTGTCCCAAACCCCCAGTAAGCATTTCAATGGCCATATTTTCAAAAGCATTTAAAACCAATGAGCACTCGTCGCGAGTTGCAACTTGTTTTATTTGTTTCAGCTTCAACTTGTTTTCAAATGGTTTCCCTCGCTAGTTTTACTATCAGAACACATGCTTTCCTGAAAACGGCGGCTGAAATTTATCCCAGAAACATTTATTGAGATTTTTGGAAGGCGCAGAGATGCTTTCTAGATGAAAAAATAGCGAGCATCGGCTTCTTTCGCCTGTCATTTTTCTAACTTTCCTCGCCCGCCCGATTTGGTCGACCTTGACCGATCGCGGTTTTAAATGCTTTTGAAAATATGGCCATTGAAGTGCTTCCTGGGCGTTTGGGACACTAAGTGGTATCTGCAACGCTCGACAATGTCAACTTTTATTGAAAAATATGAATTATTCATGAAGATGGATAATTACTGACCTGGTTTTTCCCGGAGTCTGTGACTCAGCCATCTTGTTTGACAACTCACCTGACTCTGCTTGCCAGCCAATGGGTCGCGTGACCCGTTAGTGAAAGTCGCCTATTCAGCGTGGAATTGCACTCAACCAACCGCTCGCGCTCTTAAACTTTCCCGCCAAATTGTCGTGATTCGCAAGTTGGTTGACAGTGCACTGAAATGGTTTTCTTGCACTAGGGCACGAGAAACTTTACCAAAACTCTGTTTCATCAGCATAACTTGTCAGATTCATCCGTGTTATGCAATACAAGGAACGTTCATTGATTAACTCGGGTATCTCATGCTAAATTTCACGAGAAAAATGGTATCGAACGATTCGCGAAGTCAGGCGATGAGTTTTCCTACTCTGCTATTTGACCATAATAAAAAAGATGGCGACTGGTACATTTACCCATAACTCCTAGCGCGCGAAAAACATGAAAACGCTCATAAAACGTACACGTACAGTAGGATCTAAAAACTTCAAATCTAGCATACACAATGTTGTTAGTGCATTGACACGTTTGTTAAACAATGGTCTTCCACGTTCAGCTATTCACTGAGTTAGGTTCGCAAGGCATTGTGGTCAAATATACAGCCGCCATCTATTTTGGTACGGTGGATTCCAAACTAATAAAGATTACAATACAGTGGAAAATATAAATTATCAAGAAGTCCGTGTGACGAACCCTCCCCTCCCCCGCAGGTTCAAATTCAATCCTGATGCATTTCTAACGGAACTCGTGAATGACATCGATTTTCGTTATAACCCAAGAATTTGGTTTTGAATGTGATTTCTCAGTGTGCCCAAATCACAATGCTATCCTAATACAAACATCTGTCTTGTAGCTGGCAGCTCATCAGTTACACAAAGAAGCTCTTAAGTGGGAAGAACAAGGCAACGACATTATTCAAGCAGCCAAGAAGATGGCGGTTCTTTTCGCCCAGATGTCGAAATTTATGAGGTAAAGTCAGGTTCTGTGCGTAGATGTATTATCCCCTTGAGGAAGTACGTTGTAAGAAAATAGTAGAGTGGTACATTTATGTGACTCCTTTTCCATATGAATGTGCTCAAAGGCGCTTTACAATGATCAGTTTACCCCCAGCAGTCAGGAACCACATGCTATAGGCATTTCAAAGCGGTCCATATTTGATGGTACTACTTTTATCGACACCGAAGGATGAAAAGCTGAGTGAACTTTAGCGGTTCAAGCCCCGGCCTTGCCGATGGTTGAATTATTCAGGCCTCGGAATTAAGGAAAAATCGGGTGAACTGAAGGCAGGTCTGCAACAGGTCGGCAATTTCAAAAAGTGAAAGTTCTGTGGCACAATTACTAGCATTGATAGACACATGAATATGGCCAGCGCGCTACTAGTTCTGTTTTGGCTGTAACTTTGCACTCACAGTTTCTCGACATTTACGAAAACAAAAACACTCGGTAATATATTTTCGTTAAAACATGTCGTTTAATTCACCTTGCTTACTTTAGAGTTATGTTGTTCTTAACCTCAAAAGTTGTTATTGACACATGCGAGAGCACAGGTCAATCATTTTTTCAACTTCTAAATTTACGTCGAAGCTTCCTCATAAGCGCCATTTTGTTTATCACGTGCTCTAGACGTGCTCTGTCAAATCACGGGTGTTACAAACAAGTTTTATTGGCACTTCTTGAAATTCATCTCTTAAACGCAAATATTCCATTAACAAAACTATAAAATTGTCCTTGAACTCAGCTAACAGGCTGAATGTAACTAATCAAATCGTATCTAACTCAATTCTGAACGGAACATGCAAGACAGATGTACTGCGGTCAAACAAAAAAAACATGGCGGAAACCGGAAGGACGTCAATCGAAGAACATTTCCGTAGCTTACGATACCGCTCATCTTTAATTTCTTTTGATTAAATGGAGAAAAGCTCGACATATTTAAAAGGTAGACGGCAAGAGTTCGAATTTTATTTTCATTTTATCCAACTTTCTTCCACCAAATGGACAGGTCATCAATTTTTTTGCCGTCGTGAGATGCTAGCAGGTCGGCAATCAGGTCAGCATTGCCGATTGCCGACCTGAATTCCGAGGCCTGTTATTTCTGGACCTTCTTTCGCCAAACCGTCCGCAGACAGGGCCGTGAATGAACGGGGAACGGACTTAAAAGAACTTAAAAGAACCCACGCACTTGTCGATAGGAGTAGGTTAATGCCGGTGTTGTGGTCTGTTAACTTAATGCCTCAGACAGAAAAGAATTGTGAACCACGTACAGCGGTCTGGCTAAAACCCTCACCTACTGAAACATATCTACGGCAATAACAGAAAAGGAGCATCCCGTAGTACGTCGAAGGACACTAAATTGATCTTCTAACTTAACACATCTTAATCTGGCACGTCGTCTGTTATATCAACGCTTATTTCGCCGTTTAATCTAATATTTTGTGATTGGGTTTGAAGCTAGCGCGTTCAGAGTTGTGCCTCACTCAAACTAACTCTGACACCTTCAATGCAGGCGTCCATAATTACCTAACACCTCCATCACGCTATTTCTAGTATTTGCAATAAAAACCGTAAGTTGAGGTTAGTTGCAGCTAAAAAGTCGTTCCCGACGACACAAGATATAACGAAGTCTGACGACAGAACAAAGGAGAAATGGGTGGGGTTGCCTTGGGTTCGGTTTTGGTTTCGGCCGCCTTCTACACGAGCGCCAACCTCCACACATGCAGCCACAGCAAACCGATTCAGTTACACCAGTCTGCCTACGAAATTATTCGTTCTGACTGCCACGATCAATCCGGTATCGTGAGTTTTATAAAATATCTTTTTTCCCCTAACTGTTGCAGCAGGAGTATGTAGCGAAGTTGCGGTTATTTGTCACTAAGTCGACGCAAAACTGACAGATCCGATAGAGACATTCAAAACAAATTCGAAAGAGCCCAATACTATTTCTTGTCTTTGTCTTCTGCGAAACATTTACTTTATCGGGATAAAAAGCAAGGGAATTGTGAGCATTTTAAGAGAGGCAATACTTGTGTCTATATCAGAAGTCTGGCTTTCTTCAGGTCTGTAATTAAGACCCATTTTGTGTTATTGTGCTACATATACATAACATACACATAATTATAACTTGAAAAACTAGTAAACTCATAATATTCAACTGAATTGTCGAAACTCTGAAAGAGGTTCTTGTATATGGACTACTCTGGCGATCTCATATTCAAGCTCCAGCGATCAGGATGGATTCCTGAAAACAAAGCCTATTGGAATGCACCTCTTTACGACTTCTCGCCGCGATAGCATTTTCTGAATAACCCGCTAATAACGGTGTAAACTTAAGCTTGGTAAATTAATCAGGCAGGAAATTGCGATAGGTAAAATAAAAACTGAAAGGCAAACCCAGAAGTGACGCTTCTCGGTCCAAGAAATAAAAATTGCATCCCAAACTCAGACATGGCGCTTTTCGGCTCGAGAAATAAAAATTACATTACAAATCCAAACCCAGCTAATAATTATTTTTGCATCATTGTTAAATGTATTTTGAAAAACCCATGCATAACTCATTTTAAAGCCTATAATCCTCACCTAATAATTTAAGTATCATCTTTAAAAGATATTTCTACTTAACCTTTGTCTACTTACTATACTTGCTGACGAAGCAGCGTTTGCCATTTCCAAGGTAACCCGTGCGACAGCGGCAAGAAAAGGAACCGACGGTGTTAATACATGCTGCATATTTGTGGCATCCGTGTTGAGACGACAAACACTCGTTTATATCTGCAGGATGGCAATGATTACTAGCTGGGTTAGAACAAATTCTGGGTTAGAACAAATTCATTCTGAAGTTGAAACAGGTTTAGCTTATGCATACCCCGGCTTGAGTTGTGTATAATACTGGACAAGAAAATGTTGCGGAGGTGGAGCATTTGACCTTTTCAATCTCCTCTCCTCCCACTCCCCAAAGGGAACAAAAGGTTTGGTTCAACTTTTGTCCAGTGTTGAAATGTAGAAATTACGGAACGTTTCCAAAATATCTGTTAAGGGCATTTTGTTGGATAATCGTGTAATGAGCTGAACCATATTATTACAGATATCCTATATGTTTTACTTGTGATATAATTATGTGCAATCAAGTTTTCTAACTATTTATATACCGTTTAATGAACTGAAAATATTACAGTGAATTCAATAAATTGCAATATGTTAGAATCACAGAAAACCTGAAATGTAAATTTTTACGGTCGATAGCCGTAATCTTCGAATATGCAAATTCCATTTAGTCCCTGTATTATAAAATCACTCTGAAGTAATTATTACGATTGTAACTCAAACAAGTTTCGCGAAACATTATTACTGTAGCTCTATTGTCCCCTGAAATGTTTGTGCTCGTTGATTCATGCCGCGTGACCCGGCCGCCTCATTATTAGGACAGTTCCCAAAACGTGCAAGGAGGTGTTAGAACCTTGAAAAGCATAACCACTGATCATACAAACTCAGCACTGCCAAAAATATCTTTCAGTCTGAATGTGGCCGGAAAAAAATTATGCGTAAAGAAATTGCCCATCCCCTTCCCTCCCCGCCCCTACCCCTCCCAGAAGATGTTATGGGTGTCTTCATGGGTGTCCCTTATTCAATTATTATTGAAAATTTGACACGCTGAAAGACTGGCGAAATCCTAAAATTCAATTTCTATTCATTGTAGCATAGTGTTGCGCATTGTTTCTGTATTTTATAAAATATTACCCATGATCACAGTATGAAACAAATAGAACAGCTTTTTCCGTGCTCCTTACAGTAACAAAGCACGCAGGAAGTGACAAGAGCACGAAAGAAATGTAGGGAAAAACAAGAACCGAAAGCGATAATACAGTAATAAAGCACGCAGGAAGTGACGAGAGCACGAAAGAAGTGTAGCGTGAGCAGCTTTAGAAACTACGCTGTTTACTTCTTGTTTACTTCTGAAGCGGAGAGCTCGGTAACTCTTTGTTCACATTGGTTATTTCTTTAAGTCATTAATAAAGGTAAAGGTAAAGTAAAGATAATTTATTTTACTTCGATAACGCGGGGAGTGGTTGCCCAAATCTTCCGAGCCAGAGGTTTTGAAGGTGCGCATACACATACGTATATACACGTTCGATATACTCAGTACAACTATAGATGGCATCTAGATTTCTCCTCTCCTTTTTGTTTTATATTACTTGCCTTTTTCTTCTATTTGTTGTACTTTGAGTAAACAATGTAAAAAGGGAAAATTATAACAAATGCATTGAATTTACAAAGATGGCTGAGTTAAAATAATTAAAATCCTCGTAACTGAGTAAATAACTGCAGGTTTTCATGGGAAATCGTTCTGAGATAAACTTCCCTTTAAAATTTAATACCGTATATATAAGTATCCGAAAAACATTAATATAAAAACATCGACGGTCTAACAAAGTTTATTACAGAGCAGGACGGACAATATTGTTACCATGTGCAACAAGATTGTTACCATGTGCAACAAAATCGGTACAAAGTACGACCAGATAGTTACCATGTGTAACGAGATTGTTACCATGTGCGACAAGATCGTTACCATGTGCGACAAGATCATTACCGCCACAAGATCGTTACCATGTGCGACAAGATCATTACCGCCACAAGATCGTTACCATGTGCAACAAGATCGTTACCATGTGCAACAAAATCGTTACCATATACAACAAGATCGTTACCATGTGCAACAAGATCGTTACCACGTGCAACAAGATCGTTACCACGTGCAACAAAATCGTTACCATGTGCAACAAGATCGTTACATGCTGCGCCAGTGACAAGATGGTACAAAGTGTGACATGTTCATTGCAAAGTACGACTGATATATTTTAAATTATTGATCATAGTTTACTATGTTGAATGGATACACATGTGTGATAAATAATCACTTTATTAAGATGATACAACAGTCTCTTACATTGTCAAAGCAAAGTCCAAGTGCAACTTTATTACCTTATATAACCACCAAAATGTACTTGTACATTGATGTTGGAAAACATACCATACTATTCTAGCTGTTGTGGTGGTAGCAGTCATACGACTGTTGTCTCACGTCTTAAGAAAACAGCATAAAGCGTTATTTCGTTCAAATTAATAAGCTTTTTGACAGAAAGAAATTCAAGTGAATAGTTAAGTGTACAATTTCGAGTTTCGTTAATAATTTCGGCCGGAAATGACACTCAAAGTCTCATCAAAACTACAAAAGAATGCTCTAACTCTGCAACTTTTAATTGATCTACAGTAATGTTTTGATGACTTCAAAAAATAGAATGAAAGAATGTGGTGCTTAAATCGAACTTTCAAATAAACAAAACCGTTTTTCATTTGGACAAAGTATATATTGTTTATTTTTGGCTGTTCTGGGGGAAAAAATTCTTAAATTCAATAATTTTATATAGAACTAATATAATTTTAAATTTATGGAGATTTCTTTTGTAAGTTCCTTTCCAGTTTGATAAGGAATAATTAATTGATTATGTAGACAGATAAGAACTTCTCTGTCAAGTCGTATTGAAGTCCACTGTCCCACAAACTTTTCAAGATGTTCTTTAGCATGGTTTGTTGTTGCAGATATCCCTTTCGAATCTCGCCCCAGGGCAGTCTGCGCCCTCTTTGGAAGGTGGTGGATTGGTACAATATCTTCTGCGCAATCGCACACCTACTCCACATGTGCTCGAACACCGACCCCAGTTTCCCCAAACGGACCAGCTGCCATCAACTGAAAACAATATAGAAACTCTTATAACTATATATTTATTATATAGCAGATTGATGTCGAGCGCTGTGGTTGGTCGGTTTCACTGAGGCGTTCTCACGATCACACGTCAAGGTGATGAAATCTCACGATTTTTTAGAAACCATTATAATTTCTAGAGATTCAAACTTGACCTCAATCCGAAAATAATATGCGCTAGTCCAGATGTCTGTTTCACTTCATTTATTTAAAATGTTCTTAGGTCCCGCTTGTCTTACGACCCCCCGTGCCGAAACTTGTAATCGAGGCGTGCGTGTGTACTTTGGCGGGAGTCTGATTCAGTTTTCACTGCTGCTCTTTCAGGAATTTCAGCCGGATGAGAATACCTGTGACTTAGTCTTTTTTACATTTTCATTCTATAAAACACAAGAAATTGTGAAAAAGGCTTTATATTGAAATCTCACGATTATTATTTAAATATCATAATCATTTCCAGGCGCCTCTCACGTTTTTGGATCCGTATGTTGCCGTACAGACCTTCAGCCTTCTCGTCAAAATTATTGATGTGTTGTATAATGTTGACCATTTCAATTCCCGCCATCACTTTCCCAAAAACCTCAACCAGGCCATATAATAAATAAGTTATAAGAATTGTTTGCTCGGTCCGTACGGTAAGTTATGGATCCTCGTTTTTTCCTTTTCATGGCCCGTGCTCTTTAATTGCCTTTGGGCCATAAAAGGAAGGGGGAAAAACTAGGTCCATAACTTGTGGTGCGGACCTTGCACTCGGTTAGTTAGACGGAGGTATATATTGCTACAACAATAAATTATATATGTGTATACCATACAGTCTAAATTTTTATTTATTTGATGGTTTGTTATCCATCTATCCATCAACACTGCCTCGACCGTCGAAAAGTTGAATTTGACAAGAAAAGTAACTTCAAAGGCCGCAACGCAATTTGTACATCCTGTTAATTGCTAAAGGTTCGACGAAATACAGAAATATGTCTGTTGCCAATATGTTTTCGTGCTTACAAAGTAAGAAGAAGAAGAAGAAGAAGAAGAAGAAGAGGAAGAACAAGAACAAGAACAAGAACAAGAACAAGCAGATGCAGAAGAAGAAGAAGAAGAAGAAGGAAAAAAAACTAAACGGTTGGACGAAACATTAAACTGTAAATCATATACATGAAAAGTTACTGGATTGGTTAACAGCGTTGTAACTCTGTGAAATCCACAAATCTGTCGACAAGAAACGATAGAAAACTAATCACCCAATTAAATTACGGCCGTTTCGTGGCACCAGTAGAAAGAAGTTTAATCACAAATGTTGAAAACAAATACAATGGCGGACGAATCGTGAAAGTTCCAAAACAATGCCGTACATATGATTAACAAACAACCAAACTCTTTCTCGTTTAGTTCAAATTTGTTTGCATTTAAATGTTTCCAAGTTCTCAAATTGCGTTCAGCATCCGGGCTCATGCAATTTGACACACTTTGCAAGACATTCTCGCGCTCTTAATTTCAAACTGAGCTCGTAATAATGTAATTACTACTACAAATTATTAGTGAAACAGTTCACTAAAAAATTACTTCTTCTTTTTCAGCATTCCACATCTCACCTTTACAAGACTTTTCACTGCAGCTTTCTCTTTCCCTACTCGGTCCAGGGCAGTCACTTCCCCCTTTGGACGGCGGCGGATTGGTACAAGTTCTGCTGCGCAATCGCAAACCTCCTCCGCAGGTCTGGGTACACTTGCTCCAGTTTTCCCACATAGACCAGCCACCTGGAACTGTAACTTATTTAGTCAGTATGTATTGAACTTAAAATCGAGTCTCTGTTAAAAAAATATCTGTCCATTTCATAAAATATATCAACCAGTGTTTTTTAAGGTCAGTACATGGGTACATTGTACCGCCATTTCCCACTGGTTGTACCTCCTTTCCCAAGCTGTAAACCAGTCTGAAATTTAGAATGGGATACGAAAAGTACTACTGTTGTACCACCTTTCCCAGATGATGTATCTTCCATACTACACCTTAAGAAAAACACCGTCAACCAACGGTTGACAAAACAATTTTTCACGCCATAAATTGAGACGAAATCTGACGATTTGAGCGTTATCCATTCGTCGTTAGCCCTTCGTTCGATGCTACGATAAGGGCTAACGCTCGAAACGTCATCTGTATTCCCACCTTACGGTGCTGGAAATTGTTTTGTCAACTCTTGGTTGATTTTATTCAAGAATTTAACTTACCTACACGCCGATGCAATCAATAGTTTTGCAAAACGTCATTTATTAAGAGTTATGTCGATTTCATAGCAAAGTGGCTAATTCTGTCGGCTCTTAAGAGAATGAAATTACACGACTCTGCCTGGGAGGGGCACTACATCTTCGCAGGCTCGCTCTTAGATTGCATGAATAATAACCAAATATATTCTACGTTGTTTTTGCTCGTGAGCGCGAGTCTCCCACACGCACAAAAAACAGCATAACTCAGAAGACTTTTTTACACAAGTTTTGATTTTAAATTGATTACATATAATGGTTTGTATGATGTCTGAGGATTTCTTCTAAAACAAACGGCCTGCCGCCTCATGAGCTTTCAGCCGATAGAAATCGCAAGCTCATATTCTATTTGTTAATTATCGAAACTTCGGTCCGTAGAGTACAAACACCCATACTCAGGCCTAGAACAATTAGTGAATAAACCCCCTCTACGCTTTTTTTATTGAGCAATACAGGCCCGAGGCTGAAAATGTGTCCGAAAAGTCTCCAAGCAGAGCCGAGGGCGAATGTGAAACTTTGAGGACACTTTTTCAGACGAGTGTCTGTATAATTCAATACAAAAAGCGTAGTGGGGGTTTATTTATTTTATGATTCAATAATAATTTTCTCACGGAGCGAAAAAGCGCGAGCGATGAACGCAATAAAGTTTAAAAGCAAATTTTGTTGAACTCTTTGTGTTTTGCGGTATAAACTATCTTGTTTGTTTTTAAAGCTGAATTTTCCACCATTTTTTCGCAACAAAAAGCGAAAACAAACAATTTCAATTGCTTGTCAGCGGTTACAGCTGTTTCGGCTGTATCGAAAATAGTGGCCCTGCGAGCGTGCATCACGTAATCGTTTCTGACCAATGGTATTGCGTGTTTTCATTATGAAAAGTATTCTTGAATTATAAGCACAAATATTTCACGACTCGTAAAAGTATCCGGTCATACTCCATAATTAACGGTTTCATTAGATATATGTACTGGATTGCAACATATTTTGCAACAATGACAATAACAACAATGATAATGAACAAAACAATAGCAACAATGACAATGGCAACGACAATAGCAACAATGACAACAACTATGATAATGACCATATCAATGGCAACAATGACGATGTCAATGAGCAATGACAGCACGCGTGAATTAAATTGAGGGAGGGAAGAAATAATTGAAGTATGTTATTGGCAAAAGATCGTAACTACAACAGTAGTTAAGATTCTACTGTTGTATTTCGCCCTCAGCGAAATAGAACAGTAGAATATTATATTTCTCAATCGTCTTCTAGCATTTGATATATTCATCAAAATGGAGCAAGTTGTTTAATTAACTAACTAGAAATGACCATAATGTGAAGGCTTATAAATGGGAAGACTTTTTTCCACTCTGTCATTCTAAGATAATGCATACGAAGACAATTCAATTGGCCAAAGTGCAACTCAATTAATGTCATACGTATACATCTATTTTCAACAAATATCAGCTTTGGAAAATAATAAAAAACTGATCAATAGAATAAAAATTGGTAAAAGGAAAGAGAAAACGCACGAAACATGAAACGAAAAGCACAAGGGCTTTCGGCAATTGCTTCGCGATTCATGCAATACTATTTTTCTCGTGAAATTTAACGTGGAATACTCTCGTAAGGGCAGTGAATTTTCCAATAAAATAGCCGATATTTTGTCACAATATGGTTTAGTGATACGTGTAAGTGATTTCATGTTACTAACTTTGTTTTAGTTTAGTTAAATCTGGTTTATGGACAAACCTGCACATGTTTTTACATTGCATCCCTCTCTCTCTTTGCTCGGCCCAGGACAATCTGTACCATTGTTTGACGGTGGGGGATTGGTACATGTTCTACTGCGAATTCGAAGACCCCCTCCGCAGCTTTGTGTACATTCGCTCCAGTCCCCCCAAGTTGACCAGCCGCCATTAACTGCAACAGTATATTTGGTATTGTGTCATAGTAACATTATCAGTGACGCTAGGAATGGCAGTAACAACGATAATTGCAATGCGAGTAACAATATCAATGCCGATAGCAATGGGACAATGATCCTGGATAATGACAATAGCAATTGCGGACCATTATGGCAATGACAATGACAACGAAAATAATAATGACCGTGATAATGGAAATGGCAGTGACAATAATAATAGCAATGACCTCGGCAATTATAGTAACAATGACAGTGATAAAGATAATTACAATGATCGTGGCAACGATAATGACAATTTCAACAATGGAAAATGAAATGGCCATGACCGCGAGCTTGATAATCAGGTTTGTCTCAGGAGGGAAGAAACTATGTCTTTCACTGAGCATGTGCGAGTCTCCCAGAGCTAATCATTTGACTAATGTGATTTAAATTATTACTTTTTGCAAGTTAATGCACGATAAAATAACATGAGAAGGAAAAGAGCTCAGCTAGAGCTTGTGGTTCTTTTTTACCATCTAACTTAAAATGCTGGCTGGGAAAATAGCTATAGATTCTTTCATGACCAAGATCGACAACGGTTTTGGTCTGAACATCCAAATAAGCCTTTTGCAGCTAGTGATCACATGGTACAAATAATGATATATTGGAGGACAAAGGAATGTGACAGAATCCAAGACAAGGGACAATTAACTATAAAAGCATGATTTTTCTTTGTTTATATTTCCCAGTGGAGTCAGTCACATTCCTTTGTCCTCCAGTGTATCATCACTTGTACCATGTGATCACTAGCTGTAAAAGGTCTATTATTTTACAAAGAGACTTACTGGCACAAGATTTGCTTGTACAGGCCTCTCTTTCCGCACTCGCTCCAGGGCAGTTTGTTCCTCCGTTGGACGGCGGGGGATTGGTACAAGAACGGTTGCGCCAACGTAATCCTTCTCCACAAGTCTGGGAGCATCTGCTCCAGTTTCCCCACAAGGACCATCCGCCATTCACTGCAAGCGGGAAACATTGGTCTAATAACAACTGTTAATACCAAGTGAAAGTATACTGCAAGTATAAATCCTGCACAGTCGGCAAGTCTTGAATACTGCAGTTTGCAATTAGTGAATATAGACCTTATGCATAGTGACGTCAAAAGAGCCACAACAATGCTTTTCGGCTCGAACGTGCATTATGGTAGTCGTAGGTACAAACGAATTTAATATGGCGTTGTATTTCGCCGAAGTGGGGAAATTTAAATGGCTGAGGCGGATCTAGGGGTGGTTCGGGAGGTTCGGTCGAACCCCTAAAGTGAATTAAACACAAATTACCGTATAGCCTGTGCTTTAAAAATAGTAAAACTGAGGTGTTTTAAAGGTAGTTAACGGTCACAATTATGCCTCAAAACGTTCGAAAATCACCTTTTCGAGTACCTATAGCTATATTTTAATAGATTGTCTTCCTTGGTCGAATATTTATCCGAAACCCCCTTCACTAAATTCTGGATCAGCCCCAGAGTGAGTTGGAGGATACTGTTAGGATAGATATTAATGTAGAGACTCAAACTACTCGCTATAGCTGCGTAGATCAAGATTCTGACCACAAGTTATCAGGACTGGGGCGGAACTAGGGGTGGTTCGGTCCAACCCCCTAAAGTCAGTGAAGTAAACACAAATTACAGTATAGCCGGTGCTTCAAAAATAGTAAAACTGAGGTGTTTCAAAGGTAGTTAACGCTCACAATTATCC
>JANSTR010045339.1:0-13215 GCA_025434805.1 Antipathozoanthus remengesaui | reverse complement strand
GGCAGGGCAACAATTTTCCGAGATGTTGACCAGCCGGGGAACATTTGATTTGAACTCACCCACGTGACCTCGATTTACCCAATGGGAGCGCGAATTCGAGTCGAAAAAGCACTTGCTATATAACAATTATATTTATCATCACCGGCTCATGTAACTAGTAATTATTCGGATAACTGAGATGATAGAACAAAGTGTTAGACACATAGACCCTATTCTTAAATTGCGGTAATTTTAATATTCATCTGTTGACATTCAAATTAGCCCTACTAGCCTCATTCTTGAGGTCAACTTTCAAAAGAATAATTTACTCCAAACAAGACTTGTAGGTCTAATTTGAATGCAGACAAAAGGTTATTAAATTCACTGCTATTTATGAATAAGGTCTATATTATTGCCAGAAGTAAGAAATAACTTTGCAAAAGATTTCTTAATTATTCTTTTGTAAATGAGGGTTTTTGAAATAATTTGTGAACTTGACTTGATGTTAAAGTTATTGTCCAAGTAAAAAAGGCCTTGGAAATTTCTGGAAAAAGGTCAGAAAAAGTCTCAGACAACCCTGGATTTTTTCATCCTTTGAATATGCACAAACCCTGTACACATTCCCTTTTGCTGTAACCAAAATAAACATTACTTCGCAAATTGTAGTGTGTCAAGTAAGTTGTGTACACCTTATGATAAAGAGGTTTCAAGTAATGGCAATATTAATTACAACACCTGTCAATAAGTAGCAAAACAGGAGCATAGGAAAGCATTTATGTCATCTAAATAGCACTTGTGAACAATACACAAGTTTGTAAAAATACAACATAATTATTCTAAGATCTTGTACGTAGACTTGTGTTAATGCTGCGTTAGCGTTAACAACAACAACAATAACTGAAACGGGGTATATACCCAAACATATCAATAGAAAAGAATGTCCTATTTGAGGACAAAGAGGGTAGGAATTATCATAACACACCTAATCTTTAGCAATCAAACTTAACCCTTTGACTAAGACACAACAAAAAGTTATTTTTTAATATTCTTCAAACTTTTTTTCAACAATTCACTTTATGATGACTTTGCTGGTCAATTTATGCAATTTGCTTTTGAGTGAACTATGTTCAGTTGTTCCCATAACTAAACCAAAGTTTAAACCAAAGATAATTCTGCGAGAACTTCAATGTTGATAAGGAAGCCGAGGTAAAAGAATTTGACTCCTGTATCTGTTACTAAATACATTTTACATGTTAGTAAAAGCACCGAGTGTGTAACAGAAACACTGAAATCAAACACTCGTATTTGTGTAAAATGTTTATGAAAAGCCACTTGTAAACATATTAAGCTTTAAATAACTAATTTAGTGGTTTTGCAAATTTCATCAATGAAAACAAGTTTTGCGAAAATATACTCACACTATAATTTCAAAAACTGTGCAACAGATAATAAAGCTATTTTACATTAAAATAGTGGAATCAATGATTTAAATATATGAACACCATTTAACAAAGGTATTAATAATTTCTAATATTAAAGAGCCTTATTTCCTGGAACAACCCAAGTGTTTAATAAACTCCTAACAAAACATTTTAGCTCTGGTCTCACTACTTTGCCAATGTGACTGTCACATCACAAGAAAAGTAGTTAAACTACCTGTTCTGCATTAATAGTATTCTGTATCTCTTATCAACACTAAACAATACCACTCAATCTTGCAACCCATATTTTCGAGGTTTTGATCAAAGATTTTTAAAATCACATTTATAAATACACTCAAAAATACTTGTCAGCACTAAATATCTTGTTTAGTGCTTTTTTCAAGCCCTTTTGATGGTAGTTCAGGTAAAATTATTTTGTTAAATCAAACCATTTTTCAATTTCATTGGCATATTGAAATTGGCAACAAACTGTAAAAAGTTACCAAGTTTCTGTTTTAACTTATTGGAAACACTATCACTTAAAATTTTGTTACTTTCTAAAAAAGCATTTCTATTTATTTAAAAGAGAACAATATTTTATTATTTATGATAATTGTGTTGCCCACTATATGCCAAACAAGTAAATTTAAATTGAATCAACTAACATTTTCCAAATCCAAAACAACCTAGAAGTGCTGCACACATCATCGCACATCTTTTGGTTCCTCGAAGCCCCTTGGAATGTCAAGTGACATACTAAGTCCCTAAAAAAAGCTTAAAACATTAAATTGTATTATATTCTTTTTCCCAGTTGTTTTATCCAGCTGCAGAGAAGCTTATATCACAGAGCAGCTTTGTGACTTTCTGATGACTGAGCTTTTCATTCGTGTTAGCAAGCAGGGCATTGAAAATTTGATACTTTTCCATAACTGCATCACCAAGCTTGCCAATTGAGTTCATTCCACCAATGAACTGCTGGATTTCAGCATGTATTGAGAATGAAAATATTTGTTTTAGCAGACAGTGCATAATTTCTCTATTCTGGTCAAAATCTGTCAAATAAATCCTGGAATATACAAGATTTGCAATTTCATCAGCATACTTCATGACAACTGCTTTGAACTTTTCAGGGTTCGTACATGAATCCAAACACTGCAAGATTTCTTTGGTATTTTGGTCAGTAACAAGCTTCCTCCTCTGGGATAGATGTCGAGTGCATAAGCTTTTTTAGTGGCTTGAAATCGCCATCAGAAAAGTGGGCGGTTAGCCAAGTGTTTATAAAGGAAGGAATCAAGGAATGCCGGAGGGGGGAGGGGGGTGGAATGGCGAAGGAAGAAGGAAAGTAAGGAAGGAAAAATAATTGAATGAATGAGTAAATGCGTAAATATGTGATTGTGAATGGCTAAATTAATGAAAGAACAACCGAACGACCGAACGAATAAATCTTTCTTTTTAAAAAAAATATGCTAACAAGAATATACCTTCGTGAGTTTGGAATGCCGCTGCCCTTTTCCCTAGGCCAATCCTGTAAGCCCGTCTCGCCAAAACGCCAGTCTTGGTAAAGAGAAACGTGTTCAATTTGTTGATTCCAGGGATCTTTCAGTTTTTCCACTTGGTCGTTCCTCGATAGCTTCCACAACTGCCACATGAACTCCTCGTACTCTGTCGTATGACAGGATTGCATGCCTCATCTCATGCGCTGTTGTCACATCCTGCCCCTCATTCAGGTACATTCTCATACCTTTCTCGCAGCTTCGCATCAATAGTACCGCACACAATGCGATCTCGGATCAGCGAGTCTTGCAGTTCTCCGAACTCACAGTCGGCTGCGCGTAGAACTGATAATGAACAAAGGTGATGTTTTTTCGCGGATTACAATACTCCGTGAACTTTTCAAGGATTGGGCCAACTTTCATACTGTCATCTGGGTCAGTAAAGGTGAACGTGTGTAGATCTCTCTTGCCCAATACATGTTAAGAATATTGAGGATTTGATCTTTTTAGCCTGTTTTCACTATCAGTTTTCCCGTACGTTTCCTTCCAAGGAAAGTATTTTGGGGGGTTCAATTTTTTCCATACTTTATCTCACTTCTAAAACCATGTTATAATTCCCTTTAGTAAAGTGTACACTAGAACACTAGAACGTGGCAGAATAGAATGGTTTATTTAAATCACAACTAAACAAATGTAATGTGAAACTCTATCGAGTCTGATGACAGACGTTACACATGATCATAACAAACTTTCAATGTCCAACAATTGTTTATTAGTTATAAAATGCACCTTGAACTGGAACATATTCTGTTGAACAATTTATTCGAAGTTATTCACATTGATAATCACCTTCTATATTGAACTGTAACATAATATCCAATAATTTGTACTTAGATCTGTAAATTGTAGCCCTGAGCTATGAGAAATGAAGTTTCTATTCGCGATGTCTATCTTACAAGTGTGACTTTTTAGTTTTGTTGATGAACAGCTACCACCAGACAATCTTTGTTTTTTCTATCAAAGGTCAGATCAAAGAGTGGGCACTCCAAAAGAGCTTCTGTTACTTTGTCTTCATCCACTGATTCTGGGTTGTCTGAGAAGGAGAGGATCTGTTGCACAATTTCGCGGAACACTGTTACTGTTATTTTGTAACTGCTATCTGATTGTTTTACAAGAGCTTACAGGGAACATCGTGCCTCACACTTTTCCGTTTTTTGAACAAGCAGAACATTTTACAACAGGAGTCGTGAAGGAATCTGATGGAATGTTTTGCTGCAGTTACGGCAAAAATGGTAGCTTGTAAGAGTGGTGATACCAAGGATTTCACAGTCTGCATTGTTGTTTGTCAAGGTTTCTGGGAACTGAGCTGAAGTAGTGGTTAATCAAAAGCAGTCGTTTCTTAAATTGTGTAATCGTGCTGCGATGTTCGCAGTACCACTTGGTTTGAAGGGACGTCTTTTACAACCCTTACATTTACAAGGTTATAGGTTTTCCCTTCTTCAACATTGTGAATGTGATCTTCCCATAGTGTCAGTTCAATTATCCCTGATGGATCAACAAGGTAACACTCAGCTTTGTATTTAATACCAAAGCCCTATTTTCTTGATGCCAGAAAGTTGTACAATCTTTCTTTTAATATTGATCAGTTGCTGGAATTGTATACCAGAAAGTAAAGCGATGTTGCTAGTATTGGCTTTGCAGGAAAATCTACTTGGTCTATATCCCACAAGATACCAAGGGGACATAATGCAGGTACATCGAGTGGCACATAGCCATAGGTGTTTTTCTTGGATGATCAGAAAATCTGATTATAAGAAAATTGTGTATCCCGATCAGTCTTCCAGAACAGCCCCTTCCCAAGAAAAATATGATTGCTAGTTTTTGCTATTGTCTGGTTATGATTACAAATAGAGATACCAAGATCAATATTTACCTTTTGTGAATCTGTTGCATTGAATATTTTATCTAATATAAACAGTTTTAAATATTATGTTTACAATTTACAGTCAGTGAGACGTCTA
The DNA here is from genome assembly GCA_025434805.1 of Antipathozoanthus remengesaui. NCBI lineage: Eukaryota > Metazoa > Cnidaria > Anthozoa > Zoantharia > Parazoanthidae > Antipathozoanthus > Antipathozoanthus remengesaui. The sequence continues at coordinate 8,301 of JANSTR010045339.1, read as the reverse complement.
TTAAAAATGCATTCTATTCTACAATTGGTTTTGACTCCATGTTAGATCAGACAAATAGAATCCTGATGGATAATTTAAGTTGAACTACTTTAATTTAGTGATCCATCTTTCAAAATAACAGCTATAATTTCACTTAAATAAGAGGTTGTACTCTAAGAAATCAGTAAATTTGTGCACATACTGACTTATGATTAGAGAAATATGTCTCTGGAACTCTGGCAGTTGTATTTAACCAGTGAACATTGAAGTCTCCAATAAAAATATGCAGCACCTAATTTTGTAATTCTTATTTTAAGTGAACGATATATAGCAATACACCAATCTTCTCTTTGTCTTTGGAGACATTCTTTGGGGATTTGGCTTTAAATAACTGCAATTTGTTTTTTTAGTGGTATCGGTTAATGGCTTTGGATTCTGACTGCAAAATCTCTCTTTCACGAAACACTTATACTGATCAATGCCAACCGCGTGAGCCTTTTTCATGGACTCCACCACTTCCTCTTCCATTTTTTCTTAGGACTCCAAAGCAGTAGGGTACTTGCTATCTTCCTTGAAGGGACTGCTGAATTATTCATATGCCGAGACAAGTACTTAGACATCGGTCTTTGGTCCACCAATCATCCACCTCCTTAGCACTCCAGGGTTACCGGTAAGCCTCACCGCACCTCCATCTCCTTTAACGAGAGCGTTCTCCTGCTCATGAACGTGGTGAAAAGCGATTTCAGAGAAGGGATTTCTTGTCTTGTGAAACACAAAGCCTCCTTTCTTGAACTCATCATCAACCACAGGTAAAATGAAAGACAATGCCTGCATATCTGGTATGTGAACTGAGAGCCATATGGCATAACTGACGTGATCCATGGCGAACATCCACGGTACTAATGAAGCATGTGACGTCTTGTAAAGGGCGAAGTTTCCTTCTCTAATTGACCGAACAAGCTGCAGCACAGATAGCTCGAGAGAGAGAACTTGATTCCAGTATAGAAAATGCAGGTGGCCCTGGACATCCCAACAACCCAATCTGAAATTATCTTTTTCACGTCACATATAACGCCTTCAAGATAGCTGTCAATTATGCCTTGCTCTGAAGTATGAATAGAGCAGCTGCCGTAATCTGACGAGCTTGTCTCGTTCTTGTAAGGAGGCTTGCTTTCCAAAAGGAATCCGCTACTCCAACTAACCTTAGTTAGGAAAGATAGATGTAACTGGAGTGACTGCCAGTACTGGGGGCGGCCATCTTGGACGTGTCTGCAGGGGGTCTGGGCTGAGGAATATTTCTTCTTATTTAGCCCGCTACTGATGATAACAGCGTTTTGCTTCGCCTTTTATGGTTTGGAAAGCAGCAGAAAAACAGCATAGGGCAAATCTAAACAGTCCGCCTGGAATTTGGAGCTCAATTGAGTGTTTTCATTGCTAACAATATTCCTACTTTTTGACATGCGCAGTAGACAATTCATAGGCTTACGTCTCCATAAAAAAAACATTTTAGAATGGTTTAGCTTTAGCGTAGTAGCTCGTATTACGATTCAGAATAAAAGCATTTTTTTAGTACTTCGATAGCTTTTTAAAGCCACTAAAACACGACTTGTGTACCCTGTGGTCTTCAGTTGTGAGAATCAAAACATTCCCATAACTCTAGTACATGTGGGAAATCCGGTTGGCATTAAGGCAAACTTTGATTAGGACTATCAATATCGTAAATTTCGCCCTTATATCACAAAACGAACGATTTTGGCAATTTTTTTGTCTTAGCCGCTTCACTAAGGTGCCATCACTCCATTTCATGCTCATTGTACACATGATGCAACAAGCTCATCCACATCGTCTAGTAGAAATGATACAGAATAACATTTATCAGACTTCACTTCAGTCTACAGTTTATAGAGAGTTGGCTGAAACATTTTGATACTGTCGAATATAAATCCTTTTGAGTTTTCAAATTGTAATATTACTGTTGCACGAATTTTAAAGTAACACTGCTATTTGGTAAAGTAAAAAAATTCCAATAACAGATTACAAATTCACTTCCATATCATACATCCCTGGTAACATAACCAATATTTACCTTGAGTTTGCTCTCTTGCCCCTCACAGTTCTCACAACAGAACCAGAAATGGTTGATGATGTGGTCAGTCCGCTATCTTTTCATTACCTTTCGTCTTTCCAAGCTAAAATGAATAATAAAAATATTCTACTACATGATGCCAGTACTGAGTTTTCTTATAAAAAAAGAGTGTACAGCAAATTCTGTTGCCTGTATACAAAATGAGAATTCTCCAACATACCTGTATCAAACACTTGCGAATATTCTTGGCTTTGTGTCAAATATCCAGTGAATGGACTATCTCTTTGAACTCGTCAGCTGAAACAAACAAAGAAATATTTTTATTAGGGAAACAAAATATTTTGTTACACTGCTAAAAGCTTGGTAGCTGGCACATTTATCAGAAATTTGTATATTAGAAACAGGAAAAGCGTTTAGCACAGATGTGGAATTGTTATGTTTCGTTCTATGGCAAACTGAGAAATTATTTAGAAAGACCGAGCTAACCCATGAACACTCCAGCACCCTGACTTTCAATAATGAAATTTTATGACAAAAAAAGTTACCCATCATTTTAATGATTGAAGTTGAAGAATCTGTCACAACCTCCTTCAGGTTGACAGGGGATTTCAAGGCATTAACAGCACGTTTCAGTGCCTCCTTCTCCATGCAGGGTGACTTCCTACCAACCTCTCGCTTGACTAAGCATTCCAAATGTATTATGTAATCTTGCATGGTATCCGTCATCATGACAATGTATGTGAGGTACTTTGCAGAATGACCCGGGGATTCACTCTGCCCATCTCCACTCACAACCACTTCCAAATTGCCAATGAGTGACAAGATATTGGATGGCAGCCACTGCTACCATTATACGCGATGGAAGGAGGTCTTCGAAGGACAAGGCAAACCCAAGAATGTGCTTATAAGTTCAATCTTAGCATAGTTGTTGCCGGTTAGCAGGACAGCAGCCGAGAATTGCAGGTTGTTGGAGTATACTCCACTGTACTCTTCTGAAGAGTTCCACTTGCCCTTGTGGCCGTTTGTGCAAGTCCACCAGATCTCCAGTGTACAGCCAACACTTTAGGACTTGACTTCACATTGCTCACAACACTCTGGCTCCTTACATCTTCCTCTGAACAACTCCACAATCTTAGACTCTGATGCAACAACTTTTGGACACTCTATGTTGCTCAACTCTTTGGCATAGTTTTGGCATTTTTCATATCTTGAGAACTGTCTGCCTGGACCAACCGGGTACTGGTTATACAACTGTTCTTCTGCAGGTTCCTCTATATGATCTACTGTATTTAGTGAATAGTTCTTAGCGAATTTTGACCATGTTTATTTACATCATGTACTCAAATAACTTGACTCTCCTGGAGATGTTTTTTCACTTGTTAACATTTTGAGCCATTCCACGCGAACGTTGGAAAATGCATAATTAAGCTAATTAGATTCAAAGAAAATTTCAACTATTTGATGGAAAAACTCCAACATTCTACGACGTACTGCGGTCTTTGAATTAACTCCTTGTGCGCTATCTCTCCTTCTTAACCACCTTCTTACTCTCGAAGTCGTTTAACAACTCGAGTAATACATCGTCATCCTCTTCAATTTCGCCTTTGAGGCATTTTTCAATGACTTCCCGTTCAGTGTCACACACATACCTCTTAAAAGTATCTATAATACATTATGAACTAATAAATTATAGTGCAAGTTTGTATGTTGCCGGCATTTATAGTAAAGAATTGTTATATGTAGATATGTCAGTTCATCTGAACACTAATTTTCATTTTTGTAATTTGTGGAAAAAACTGTTTAATTATTAAAAGTATTATAAAATTGGGGAAACTGATTTTTTGTTTACAAAGGCCATTTAACACCGCTTTATCATCAGAGTGTACACTGTTTTTCCCCACCAGCACACTAACTTTCTTATTTTTTAAATACTTCTTTGTGCAAACATTTCATAATAAAGCAATACGACATTTTCAGTCAACTCATGCGATCTGTGCATGTAAGACAGCAATTTCCTTGACGCTGTTATCATTAATAAGTATGGCTCTTGTATTGGCTCATCCTTTACTTACAGAGCTATTAAATGGAAATATTAATGGACATTCACTTGCAAAAGAGTATTAAAATCAGAGGAAAGTCATTAACAAAAAGCCAGAAAATCAACCTTTCATTTTTTTCAAAAAATAAAAATTTAGAGCAGATGGGTTGATAAACCTATGAAATTGAAGAGACTAGTGCAAAATTAATAATGGTAATTGACCTGAGTGGAGTGCAATTTGGTTAGAAATCATACGCGTGATTTCAACTAAAGTACTTAAAATACGTAGAAATTTCCAGGTTGTTCTAAAGTGGAGGCAGTGTAGTAAATAAGTATTTAACAGCTACAGTAGCTATTTTTATAGATACATTTATTCAATATTTCATCTCATTTTGTTTTCTCCAAAGATTAGGCCAGATAAAAGACAACCAGAACTTAAAGAGATACACTTGATATTCTTAAAAAAAATGCTTTCAGTGCATGTTGGCTTTTAAGGTGGCTTGATTTTCTTTAAAGTCAGGAACGTTGATCGTGAGTTAGCATTATAGATACTCAAGAAATGACTTGATGTAACTGTTCAGCATGGAAATGAATTGCACCTACACAGATTTTCTTGGTTGATCTTCTTCTTTTCCTATTCCTTGTGCATTTGTTTCTATTTCCTGATATGGCACTGTAGTTTCCTCAAAGTCCACAAACTGAACATCATCATCGCACAAAGAGGGGTTGCTATCACTCTTAACCATGTACAATGTCGATCGATCTGACATATCGAGGTCTGGAGGAATGATATTCACACAGAATCACACAGCCTAAAATGCTCTGGCTCCAAGCATGAAGACCCTACCCAGTCATAGACTGCTGCCATTTTTGTTTGCCTGCAAAGTAAACCCTTTGTAACATGTCTTTCACAGTTAAAAATTTGGTGCTTGGTTCTTATATCACCCTAGCTGTACGTGCCTGTTGCACCCTCTCCTTTTGTGTTACATCATCCTGTTCTTGCCTTTCTAGCTCTAGATAGCTTCCTGTTTAATTTCTCTTCCCTTCTTCCTGTCAGCCTCTAGGTTTAATCGGTAATCTTCATCCTGCTGATTCCTTAAAGTTTGCCTTTCCTCAGATGTCTTAAATAAAGGGACATATCCTATGGCATCTTGACCTTTGTGTTCATGTATTGATGTAGTGCTGTCATCAAAGGTAGGCCGATACAATTCATGGTCATCGTCACTGTTGTTGGAGTCTGCTTCACTGACAGGTTTACTTGAAAGATATAGAAATGCTCTCGAACGCTTGTATATTTCAAAGTATCTCTGTATGGAAAAGGGTACTTCCTGTCCGTCTTCACCTTTTTACCAGACCAAACTCCATATCAGAAGAATTGCCTTCCATTGAGAATCCTCCTTCAAAAAATAGAGCTTTTGCTTTCTCAGTGAATTCATCCTTAGACATGCCTAATGGCACATCCAGTGATCGAGTTTCTCCTCCTCTATTTGTTCGTACACTTACAAACTTTGTTTTGATGCTATTCAAAATGCATCCAACCCATAGATATGCGCCTAGTTTTTGCTAGTTTAGTTGAACTGACACTTTTCTTCGATGGTCTTTTGTTTTGTGCTTTATCCCGCTTTCCTTGAAAAAAGTTTCTTGAAGTAACTGCCTTTTACGACTTTCTCTGTCATGAGATTCTGTTGACTTGCACGAATTTTTTAAGGCATAAATATCACCTTTCCTCAAACCCAGTTCCTCTAAAACACAGTCTGGTGCAGTAACACTGCTTCACACTCCATCTGTTGAAACAAGATAAAAGTTATTACCCCTCACCTTCGTGTTTCTTCTGCCGTATTTGATAATTAAATTTGTGTATTTACTTCATTTTTATTTACATTCTTTATCTATTCTTTCTTTCTGTTTATTTATTTATAATGAAATAATTAAATTTTTGTCAAGGACAAGGAAAATGGTGTCATCAGATCATGTGGTAATCTGATGCCACTAGGCATCTAGTCAAGACCATACAATTTCTATCATGCAACTAACTTGTTTTGCTTTTATCAGTATACAGCTTTTCTTATATGGTCTGTATGTAATCATGGCCCTCCAAAAAGAAAATACCAGAAGTGCTTTAAGTATTATGACACTGCTCTCAGCAACTGTCAATGATTTACAACTACAGAAATATTCTCAAAATGAGCCCATGGGTTTACATTTCTGGTCAGGCTTTTCCATCGAATATTTATTGTTCCAACTGTAATATTTTCAGGGGTTGTTGTAGAATAGGGGGGGGGGGGTGTCACACCTTGTACACTCTAATGACTAATTGCAACATACTATATTTAAACACATTTATAAAGAAAAAATATAGAATGTGGCATATGTTGTAGGTGAAAATGATTTCAAATTAGGTCAAAATGTGAAAATGATTATGATTTTAAACTAGGTGAAAATAATTTTAAACTAGGTTCTACCCCAACAACCCACTAGCAATATCAGTATGACAATGCAAAAAGTTTGATTCACATCCAATGCAAGCTTCAGTGGTGTAGTGGTCAAGACACTGGCTTTGACATTACCACCAAAATAGAGAAAGAGAAAAAGATAATTGTAGTAGATTTGGGGGTAGGTGGATTGGTGTGATTACGACAAATCAACAGCAATTGTAAGGAACATATGGCTTCGAAAACACACTAACAATGTGACTACATGGTGTAGCGATAGCGATAGCGGTTTATTCTAAACAAAACAATAATGATAATAATATGTCAGAACGTTATTCGGAATGTTGCAATGTTATAAATTGTCTCTTGTTGCATAAACACGACACTTATCAACTGTTTGCCATACATGAAGAAAAACATTTGGCCAACATTGCCACCCTAACTTTCCACAATGAAAACAAAACGTGGCCTCAGTTACATGATTGAATGAGGATCTCCTGAAAGAGGAGGCGGTAATAGTCGGAAGCCACAATTGGATAAGTAAGTCAGGGGGTAAAATAAAGAATAGTGAAGTGAGGAGAGAGGAAAAAAGTGACTAATATTTTTGTGGGGGAGGGGAGAGCCAAGATATATTCAACTAGCTTGAAATCATTTTCACTTATATGTAAAACGCATTTTAACCTGCAACACATGTCTTCTAATTGTATATATACCGGTAACTTACCTTCTCCTCTTCAAATTTGGCAACAACTTCGTCTGCCACATTTCTTTTTCTTAGAAACGTCAACACCTGTTTATAGATGGAAAAACAATTTAAAATTATGCTACTTGTATTTTTGAGTCCCCAGATAATTAAATTTCAAATATCGGAACAAGATGCAGATTTTAGAAAATTCTACTCCCTTTGTTTTGAAATGCTAGTGAATTCAATATTTCCACAATACTGTACGTGCTATGATTACCTTGCCAATAATTCGGGAACTATTACGGATAAAGATAAAGGCAGTTTTGCCAGCGCAGACACCAGCAATGGCCAATACACATGGAATCGGGAATGATTCCAAATACCAGTGATAGTGATACTGGAAGGGGAGACTATTCTTCGGCTTCTTAATTTGCATTGTATTTCCATAATAACAAAGTGAATGCGTAAAAACAAATGAAAACAGAGTTCCACTTACTTTATTCTCGACCTCACTATCGTTGTGGTCCACCATGTTGTTCGCGTTTGCAGACGTGGGCTAGGCTGGATGCGGTGCGCATGTGTCAAGAGCAACACTCGATCCAGACCACTCGATCGAGAGTTAGAGAGTTAGTAACACTCGATCGAGAGTTAGTAACACTCGATCGAGAGTTAGTAATACTCGATCGAGAGTTGGTAACACTCGATCGAGAGTTTGGTAACACTCGATCGAGAGTTAGTAATACTCGATCGAGAGTTAGCAACACTCGATCGAGAGTTAGTAACACTCGATCGAGAGTTAGTAACACTCGATCGAGAGTTAGTAACACTCGATCGAGAGTTAGTGACACTCGATAGAAAAAATATGCACGCAATCCAATGGGATCCAAAAAATATGCACGCAATCCAAATGGCACTAACGGGGCTCCGTAAACACTAGATCACGTGCAAACAGTCCAATAGTTTGCTGTCCAATATCGTCAACTATCGAATCGGCACGTGATTGAAATGCAGACATACAGTATGATTGGTAGTTTATCACTGAGGTATAATAAGACAAGTCATGTAGACCATATTCATAACT
>JANSTR010045228.1:0-13216 GCA_025434805.1 Antipathozoanthus remengesaui | reverse complement strand
CTTCCCTCTATCTTTTTATTTTGTTCTCAAATTTCTTCAAGATTTTGCCACACCTTTTCTTATATTGGATTTCACCACTGGATTTGGTAATTCAAAAAGTAAATTGACATCTGAAGGGAATTTTCGAAATTATTCTAAAAATTACAAACTTCTTCATTCCTATGCTTGCAAAACAAGTCGATCTACTCAGGGTGCCAGAGGTTTCCTTGCTCACAGACGACGGACCAACAAGCTGGAATCGCAAAGTCTGAAGGAGGCCGAAGGCTGTTCGCGAGAAAACGTCCGGTGTCAACGATGATGAATCTCATTTCCATTTGAAAATGATACTCAGTTGTAAACGCACTTGGAGACGAGATTTAACACGTGTTTTCCAATAAAAGACTAAGGGAATTAATGTTTGAAAATGCTCTTCTTCAGAGCTTCTTATGTTATCCTATTATCTTATTATCTACCAAACATCAGAACACACTACCGACAGTTCACTATTCGTTTTATTGGTGCTAAGATATGAAATTCAATTCAAGATGACTTCAAGCTCAAGAACGTTCTCTTAGTTTGAGTATCAACTTGATACTTAATCCAACTGCAGTATTGTATGGATTCTCTTTCTTAGTCCGTGCATGTGTCCTTCCGTTAGTTTGTGTTTGTATGTTATTTATTATTATTATTTGAAATACAGCTACCCCTCCCAAGGAGGATTTTCAGCTCGGCGGTGGTCAGCAAAACAATACATAACTAAAGCAGGTTAGCATGGGCGTGGTTTAAAGCAGAAATGCGTTTGCGAAATTGTTAAGCAGAGTTGCAAATTGTAAATATATGAATAGGTAGACTGTTCCACTGAGATATAGTTTGCAGGAAGAAGGACAGGCGGTGTGAGGTGGTTTGACAAGACAGAGGTAAGAAGGAATGTTTGTGCATTTGTCTTGATCTTCTCGTTGGGAGGCGTAGCTGATCACTATGACACGTTGGTGCGAGTCTGTGGGTGATCTTCAATAGTAGAGTCAGTCGTGAGTCTACACGCCTCTGTTCTAGGGATCGCCATCCAAGTTCCAGATGCATGCTGGTCACACTTGCTCTTCGATCGAAATTCTCAGTCGTCCATCTCGCTGCCCTTCGCTGGACCATTTCAATTTTGTGGCTTCCATTGTTCTCAACACCACTTCTTGCTACAGTATTCAAGCTGGGGTCGAACTAAAGTGAAATATGCCTTTCTTTGAGTAGGCGTGATTTTACCCGAAGGTTACGCCTGACAAATCAGAGGGTGCGATTAGCTTTGCTTGTAACTTTGCCGATATGGCGGTTCCAGCTTAGATCATGTGACATGTGTACCCCAAGGTACTTTGCATTCCTTACTTCCTTCAACACTTTGCCATGTGGCGTGTACTGGTAGTTTACCACAGTTCTCTTTCGTGTTATCCTTAAAACCTCACATTTATCTGGGTTGGACCAGCGCTGTTCCCAGAGATCAAGCTGATTTTTGTCTGCCTGCAGTTGGGCGCAGTGATCTTCTTTGTGTACTAATAAGTACATAAGTGTATCATCTGCAAATAGATGGAGGGTTGATTGAACGTACTACAAATCATATATGTACATCACGAACAGGATAGGGCCGATAACGGATCGCTGTGGCACTCCAGAAAGGACTGGTAAGTAAGGTGACTGGTTACCGTGCGTCAATCACAACACACTGTTCACAGTTGTTGAAAAAACTGGAGATCCACTGGAGTGTATCATTTCTGATACCATAATATTCCAGCTTAGCTAATAGCTTCTTGTGACAAACTTTGTCGAACGCCTTTGAGAAATCCATAATGATAAGATCTATCTGTTACCTGTCATTCAAGTTTGCCTGCAGTACTCCTGTGAGTTTTTGTGTACAATTACTGCTATTTGTAATTCTTTAGTGCCTTTAGGGTTCCTAGCATCATAGTTACCATTGTTGTTTATGCATGACCTTTCTAATAAGCTACTTTCTAAGTAGCTTGTAATATCCTCCTGTAATTACCCATATCATAATATAAACCTCCTGTATAAACGATCATCTGAGTACAGAATAAAGTTTGTTGTTGAAGTAACATCTGCCTCGACCGATTCCCCTACAATGTTCTTCAAAATGGGGAACACATGCATTCGTTCCCCATCCCGGTTCAAGCTCGGTTTTAACCATATTCAGACTGGAAGGGGGAGCGTTTGACCACTCCCCCCCCGTCTTTGATAGTTTATACCTCCTAAACGATTACGTCTACAGTACTCCTGTTTGGGGACTTTTCCTCAAATTTGTCTAGGAATGTTTTCGTGTAGTCGATATTTTATTACTAATTACGGCGTTGCTATGGTAACTAGGTTCTCGAGCACTGTTTTATCCACTTTGATCAAAAATACATTTTGTTTTGTATGTAGTTTTTTCGATATTAAATTAATATATTTCTTTAGCAAATTTAGATTAAAACAAATAACTTTTTACGACAATTTGACGATATCAAAAAATCCAAGATGACGGCCATCGAAATTCAATATGATAACTTTGTAACGTCATGTGACGTCATCGCTTACGTATTTATGAAATTAGTAAATAATTTGTCTTGTGATACTTAATTAGCAGTGCAAGTTTTATATCCATATAACCTATCAGTATAGTTTAGAAGAAACGGAGGAAGGGGAGCGGCTGGAGTCCACCCCCCCCCCCCAGTCCCAGGACGACTTAAAAAGCACAGTTTAAATAGGGTTAATGCTTTATTTAAATCACTTCTTTCTTTGCATGTGCAAATTGAACCTTCTTCTAAGTTCATAATCAAGCTGATTACAATCGGTTGACTTGTTAAGCATAATACATTAGTGGTCCGAAGGTTAAAGTACCTGGAGTTTAGAAATAGGTACACAATCGGGTTGTAAATAACCGAGGCTTTAGCCATCAACTCCGGAACGAGGGACAGTGCTGGGCTCATAATCGCGTCGCCTGTGAACATAGAACTCAGACTGATCCAGCAATATGGAGTCCAGCTGAAGAAGAAAGCCAAAATTGCAGCAGCAATGACCCGGATAGTCTTCTTCTGTGTCGTCATACGCTGCTTTTTCTGCTGGTCGTTAGATAACAAGATTTCTTGTCCGTTTCTCTTCATGTATCTAGACAAAGATGGAGTACGGCGCATTACTAAAGTATGTTAATTCACATTTATAATAAAAGACTAAAACCTCATGCAGTTCAACTGGGTGATCAGAACAGTCACAAGTTATCGCTGTTTGTCTTTTAAAATTGGTGTTTTGCTACGAAAAAATGACTATAACTTATTTATATTTGTCTATGAGACAAATTGTGAAAATCCAGGTTTGAAATTATTTTTAGTTGTTTTAGAAAAAAATAAATACATTTAAAACAATAAATAGATCCTGAAGGCCGCCATTTTAAAAGTGGTTACCATGACAACATAATTATTTTTTTTGATCATCAGGTTACTTCGGTGATCATGAACAACTACTTTAACAAATGAAATGTTATTATAGCTAACCGTTTGCAACATTTTCTAGTGGAAATTTTTGTTGACCCACCCCTCCCCCCTCATTATCGAATTGCTACTCCAAAATCTATGTTTATACGGTTAAAGATCACGTGATTATACTTACTTAATAGATATTGCACACTAGTTACAACTGCAAAGATTTAGATCGATGGAATGAATTTCGGTGAAGAACACGATTTGCACTTGGAGTGTTATTTCTTTGCTATGGTTGCAACGGAAACCAGAAATATGCCACCTGACTAAATATAATTGGAAGTACACTGGGCACAAATTACGCGTATTAAGTTTCAGGTCAATTGGTTGAATACTTTTGAAAATAGAGGAGAGTGGTCCGATTGACCACCCCTCCCCCCCCCACATTCCTCACCCATGCCCTCTAGGGTTAAATGAAATAAAACCGACATGTACACGTTTTGAGAGCTTTACTGAACAAACTAGAACAGAGCTTCTTGCTAGTCAATTTAGAACATTCTTAGTATTGGTAATTCTAAAAGCATTATTGGCATTGATAATTTCATTTTATGTTTGTCATTTTAACTGGAGAATATGCGTCATCATAGACGAGTTGTTGTGTGGACTATCGGTGTTTGCACGGCCAAAAGAGTCTGGAACTTGTATTGTTCCTCTAGGTGTGGCCTTTGAATTTGGAGTTCTTATCGAAAGAGAGTCTTCGCAGTTACCGTGGTGTGAAGGTGGTTACATATTGATTTATCCTACACATGATCATGGTGAACTACGAACATCAACCAAGAGAAGCAAAAGCAAACTCGATATAAAACTGTCAGTGAAATATCTACTCAAGGTCAGCAAACGATCGCCCGTTGAGGTTATAAATGCAGTGGCAAGTGAAGTTTTTGATAGATATCCAGTTTACCACAAATCACCAGTTGAATGATTATAATCTTAAACTTGACAACGAAGTGGTCTATGTTATAACACTAGGCTTTGTTTCTCTTTAGATTGTTGGTTTTAACTATATTACTGTTACAAGAAAAAGTACTGAATCACATATTTATATTATTAAATATTGTTAGGTGGAGAATGCGTAGAATACGTTTAAGTTTCATGGCGATTCCAGACCTCTTTCTTTTGACGTTTGTATGACACGCTTCATATATACAAACTGTGTCATCGGGCTCTGGAAGCAAGCACGTTATGATTTTATCGCATACTAAGCAATAATAAGCACAAATTTCTTAGCGACATTTTGTTTTTCCAACAACTATACTATGCACTGTTTGGAAATATCAGGAAATAAAAACAATTTAACTGTTGAGGACATTTTGAGACTGAAAACGCTAAAAAATAAAAACAGACCAGCCTCAGCCAAAATTACTGGTTCTTGAAAATGATAAAGCGTGTATTGAGTCCGTATAGAACCACAGGTAGCCCATGCAAGATCTGAGTTAGTCTAGTATATAGTCTGAGATCGAATTTAAGATACTTTGTATGAGAAATAATTGTTCCTTGTTTTACTTAAATGTCTGTTTGCCTTCTTGTGTAATCTGGGGTCATTCTGTTCATTATTTACCGAGATATCCAAAGACGACAATTAAAAAAATGATAGAATAACAAAGTATTTTCACATCACATAATTAAAGCTGCTGAACCTCACACAATACGTCTCGACAAAGAAGAAACATCACATATTTAAAGCTGAAATCTCACACAAACGTCTTGGCATAGAAGAAAACGATGCTGCAAAGAGGAATGACGAAGCCTCCAATGGTCAGCGTCACGATGTAAGACCTGGCAAACGGCTCCTTTGACTCCCAGTTCGGATGGCAGCTGACTTTACTGGTCAGCGGTACAAACTCGTTCCAGCCAAATAGTGGAGGAATGGCAAGAAACACGGCATAGGTCCATATTCCGCCCAGTATTACAGCTACTTGGCGGGATTCAGTCGCGTTCTCTGCCGATATCTGAAGCGATGTGACCCCCTGGAGTGTAATTAATAGGTTTTAGAGATCCTGAACAAAATATAGCATTACATAATATGACACAACTCAAAAAATGCAACATAAGACAACACATCACAGATAGCATAACATAACACAAATTAACACCGAGTAAGACAAGAACAAAAACCATAGCATGTCTTTAACAACAATCAGTTTCCTATTCGTAACACAGACAAACTAGAGTCCCAGGCCTTAGGATACTTTTCACAGAAAATGCCATGCGAGAATCGACTGTTGAGCCACATCAGGCACTGATCGAGAAAGGCCTGTCTGAGGCAACCAAGCCTCAACTATTGTCTCTTGTGATAGAATGTTGCTATGATAATGGTACACATATCATAAGAGACAAAAACCCCTCCGCGTACAAGAGCAATAAAAACGTGCAATGTAGTATAATTCAACTTCATTTTTATTTATATTGACCATTCAAGTATTTTAAATTTACATTAATCATATTTAATGTTATATGGTACAACTAGATATTGTAAATAAAAGGTGACGGTAAAAATAATTGACGATGAAGTTTGTTTCATGTTAAGTTAACTACTTGATTAAGGTCAAACCCTTGCTTACATCCTTTTACGACTTACATGCATGCGGTGGCGGTAGTACGTCTTCTCACTCATGACCAACTAAAACACCACCGAAGGTCTCTTTGAATTCATGCAATGTTCGATTTGCAATAATCAAGGAAGATGTCTTATTTTTTCTGACAAAGCCAAACCAATTTAATTGTTTGAAGCATGAGTTTTTTGTAATTACCTGCGAAGGCCTAAGGCAAGGAGCATCACTACTCTTCCTTTTCCTTACATACTTTATTTTATTATTGTAAAAATACGTCATATACCGTATTCTATAAACTTATTGGATTCATCCTCGCCCAATATGGAGAGAAATTTAAGTCGAGACTTCAGTATTGGGCGAGACCGCAGGTCGAGCCTAATATTACAAGTCGAAACCTAAATATCGTTCGATATTGGGCGAGGATGAATCCTATAAGTGCTTTATTATACCGAAGAAAATTACAAACACTGACTTTGGTTCACTGACTTTGACTTTCGTTTCATAAATTGATGTTGAGTTGGCCACGATTCAATCGAAGGACGAAGGTCACTACAAACACTGCCAGTACAAAATTGATAGTAAAATTACATCACGTGAACAGTTTATGATTGAGAAACAATCACGCCATATCCCCGAATCTAGATCACGTGCAAACAGTCCAATAGTTCGCTGTCTAATATGATGCTGTCTAATATCGTCAAATATTGGATCGGCACGTGATTGCAATGCAGACATATGATTGCTAGTTTATCACTGAGGTATAATAATTCTTTCTAATCCACTTGTAACAAGCTATGATTTTCTAAATTACCTTGTATGATATGAAACTCATAGCTGTCAGGGTGGCAATGACTGCAATACCAGTTGCACAGTTGATAAAAGCGAGCCAACTACATCTCCAAAAATTATCCACGGAAGCCTCGTAGTCGGCAATATTATAACACACAGCGACAGTGTAACCGAACACGCAGACAAGCAGATCAGCAAAACACATGTTCAGCATGAGAAATGTCATCGGACGCTTCCGATGTTCTGGCTGAAGCAAGAAAAAAAGCATTAAACAAAGTTTATACAACGTGTATTTTACAATATATAGCTATATTCCTCTAAAAAACTGCTACTAATTTATCACGTGTTGGGAGTTAGCCAATCAGTGTGTCAATGATCGATGTCTTACAAGCACTCAAAGCATCTTTTCACAAAGTGTCAGGTTATAAGTGACCAACGTTGCATGTTCGTTCTTGTTTCTTTGAAAAAACGAATTCGGCAAAATATAGAATAGACATGTTCTGGGTTCGAATCCCACCGGGGTCAGAGATTTTTTCTCTTTCTCCCTGTGGGCCCATTTCCTTTCTAGGGCCATCGCTCAGAAGGAATTAATTGGGATATTGTACAGCACTGTAACTTACCATTTGAACCACTATAATATCAACCCAGTCGGGTATTCCAATCGTGCAACAGTCGATCACTTTGCTAATGTATATCCTGTCTACCTTGATATCACCTTGATGATGTATATCCTGTCTACCTTCAAATCACCTTGATGATGTATATCCTGCATGTTTACTTTGAAATCGCCTTGATGAGGTATATCCTGTCTGCTTTGAAATCACCTTGATGATGTATATCCTGTCTACTTTGAAATCACCTTGATGATGTATGTTCTGTCTACTTTGAAATCACCTTGATGAGGTATATCCTGCCTATCTTCAAATCACCTTGATGATGTATATCCTGTCTACTTTGAAATCATCTTGATGATGTATATCCTGTCTACTTTGAAATCATCTTGATGATGTATATCCTGTTTTCTTTGAAATCACCTTGATGATGTATATCCTGTCTACTTTGAAATCGCCTTGATGAGGTATATCCTTTCTGCTTTGATATCACCTTGATGAGATATATCCTGTCTACTTTGAAATCACCTTGATGAGATATATCCTGTCTTCTTTGAAATCACCTTGATGATGTATATCCTATCTACTTTGAAATCGCCTTGATGAGGTATATCCTTTCTGCTTTGAAATCACCTTGATGATGTATATCCTAATATGACAGCGATGAGATTGGAATGGCAATGATGTTGTTGGTAATGGCAATGATCAGTATATGATGAGGAATATTACGATGATGATACTAAAAAAGACGATGAAGATATTGATGGTCATGATTGTGATCCCAGACGATGATGATGATAATGTATAATAAAATCGACCGATGAAGAGGTTGCGCTCGAAACGTCAGTTTCTTCCAACATTACGGCGCGCAAAATTGTTCTGGTCAACGCTCGGTTGATTTTATTATACGTTTTGAACTACCCGCCGACGCAGTCTATAGATTTCTTAAAAACTATCTACTTAGAGATGATAATGATAGCCTTAGCTAAGGGTAGTGAAACTATGCTGAGGTTGACGATAATGATGACAATGATGATGATCGGACGACGACGATGACGGCATTCAATAGATAATGATAGTGATAGATAAAATGGTAATAAATGGTAATATATAGCTCTCAGACACTGGCGAAGGTAGTACTTAAAACGAAGCTGGGGTATTACCATGAATAGCACACAAACAGCAAGGATATTCCCGATGAGTCCAAAGGCCAGTATTAATGCCATGGCGCTGCCGTAACCTCGGTAAATAAGGTGGCCCAAATCTGGCACCTCCAAAGTTGTTGCCATAATTCCTCCTTTGGGAACAGCAGATGTGTGGTTGACCCAGGCTGGAAGCTAAACCTGCAGAGAACAAGAAAAGTTTTGGTCTTATAGAAGAGCTTTGGCTGAAAGGATTGATGTAGAATGCGAGCTGCTTTTCAGTGGATCGCGTTTAAAATTTCTTCTTGTATCAGGAACAAATCAGCATTCAGAACATGATCTAAAGGCGTTCCAGAGATAACAGCAGCCACAGTTAGTAGCCAAGGCAGAAGTTGAACAAATTATTAAAGCACTACCTTCTAACAAGGCTCCTGAAAGACAAAGTAAGAAGATAAGGAAGAATGAAGTGCTAAAATCCTCAAGCACATTATAGCAGCAACGCTTCCGATTCTTACAAGAATATTCAATAACTCTTTTACCGCATGTACTTTCCCCAGAGCTTGGAAATTTTTAGAGGTATAACTCCTATTTTAAAATCTTGAGACTTTGAAGATCCCAATAGCACTCGTCCGATATTTTCTGTTTCCAATCCTACCTAAGGTGTGCGAAAACTAACACAAAAACAATTCGTAAATTACTTGAGCTGTAACAGTAAATTTGCAAAGCAACAAAGTGGCTGTCCTCCTCCACTTCACAGATAAGATTTTTAAAATACGGACGAAAAGAAAGTGTCCTTAGTATTCTTGCTTGATATTTAGAAAGCATTTGGCAGCATTAAACATGAACTCTTGTTATTGAAACTTAAGAAAATTGGAGTTCTACCTCGGCACTCAAGTAGATCAAGAGCTACCTGACAGTGCGCAGTAAGGTGAAAATCGATGATACAACCTATAAGGAGTCCCCACTGGAATTTGGAGTTCCCAGGGTTCCATACGTACGTGGCCCTCTACCATTTACTATTTATGTTAACGACCTGCCATCTATAGCAATATATCGTGACTCTGCGATTTCTGTGGATGATGATAAACTTTTTCTTCTCCCCCAACCATGTGAAATACTTAGGGCCATCCAAAAAAAGGCACTAAATTTAAACCTGGTCAAAATATGTGGATGGTGCTGTCTCAATCCATTATTGGTCAATAAAACGATAAAACAAAGCTCCTCGTTATGAGTGTTTCACAGTTACTGATATCACTGTCCATGACCCTTCTTGAGTAGCAACTTGGATTTTTATTGACAAACCCTATTGTACAATGAATACATATCTGTAAGACAGTTTCTTCGTGCCTGTACAAGCTCACTCAGATAAATAGGATAAAATATTTGCTGGATAAGAAAAAACTCTCCTTCTGTTGCTTAATACCTTCATATTTGGTAGAATGTTTTATTGGTCGATTGTTTGAAGAAACACTTTCACATCTAACTTGAAAAAGCTGCAGTTACTTAGTCTAGACTATTGCTGCTAGAATTATACTTGGCCTGAGAAACGGTTTGATCATATCAGGCGGACTCACATCACTTAAATGGTTTAATGTAAAGGACAGATTATTCCTAACGACGCTGTAATGGTTCACAGATGCCTCCTGTGTACTTAAAGGTCTTTTACTTTCCGTGGCGCAAGAATTGTTATTCACTCCCTAAAGAATTAAAAGCTGTCCGAATATTTTAACCAAAGACACGCACTTACTTACAAATCCATTTTTTGAAAAATAAAATTATACAAGCCTTTCTCATCTATTGTATTTTCCAGTAAGTTATTCAGTACTTCCTCCGGCTATATCCATGGTTTTACATGAGTTAAATTTCTTTCATATTATTAAATTTAGTATATTTTATGTCGTATATATTGTAGCTGAAAAGCCTTTTCCAAGAATGCTTCAATAAAAAATGTATGTAAGACGACGCTCTTCATAAGGATAAGCCATATGAAATCATGTTGACGGTTAGGCTTTGCAAGATGTTGAAAATGGTTTGTTATTATCATACCACAGGAATTTTATCACTCTTTGAAACAATAGACCACCTTCTTCTTGTATTGTAATTATGAAATGTCTTGCCACTACCTCCCCCACAGTGTTTACAATGAGTACACAGTGCGTTCAATAAATAAATATTGCCCAGCGTGGATGCACACATGAAAGTGTGACCAAAATATAACTTATTGTGGAGAAGCACAAGAGAGATGATTCGTACGACCACATAGTAATTGACTGTATGACAATATAAGGAAGCTGGCGTGTCAGATTTTTCCTCGAGTAATTTTTGCTTTCTCGAGAAGACTCCCATTCGCACATTTCTATTATACCTTCTCGGAGAAAAGGAATTCTAAAGTTTCGACTGATTGATAAAAGAAGATAGGATGGGGGCGGCCGGGCGCCTTTCAAGTTTTTCCAGGACAGAAATGTTCGTTTCACCACAGCAGTTCCATACCGAGTAACAATAGGTCATGAGTGGTGGTATGTTCCGGTGTTATGTATTTTTCTGATACTGCTGAATTCCAACCATTTTATTTGCTCTAAATAAAATATACTTGTATGTGGTTAGCTCAGTCGGTTAGATCTGTGACTGCCAATCCAAGGTCCCGGGTTCAATTCCCGGCCTTGCTGAGAGTTGAATTACTTCGGGACCTTCTTTGGCCTCACCGTCCGCGGACAGGGACGTTAAGCCGTTGGTCTAGTCTCTCGACATTCTATCGGCGGACTTAAAAGAACCCACGCACTTGTCGATAGGAGTAGGCTAATGCCAGTGTTGTGGTCTGTTAATCTGAGGGCGCGACTTCATGTCTCAGACAGAAATACTGGCTAAGACCCTCACCTACTGAAACATATACTTGTTGTAAACAAGTGCTGAAAAGTCCCATGGAGAGCACTTGCAATACATGTATGTATGTACTTAACGTGCCCAATTCAAGAAATATTCTCATAAATATAATCCTAAGTACTTTAATTTATGTAATACTTTTAATAACGTTACCATTTACTCTATGGGTTCAAAAAGCATTGCTTCGGTTTCTAAGAAGTTAAAGAATAGACTGTTAGGCAAGAGCCATGTCGCAACTCTTCTCAGTTCTCCATTAAGCTTTTCTTCCATGTCAGTAATATTTTTAACGGAGAAGAACAGAAGAGTGTAAACATCATACATAAGAATACTGCAGTAGTAAATCAGTCAGAGCACTTGAGAGTTAGACTCCAAACGAAAACAAGAGCTAGTTGAATATCTTCAACTCAATGTCAACTAGCTCTCATGCATGTTTTGCTCTGGTATAATACTCTAGTAGCAAATTATCAAAATTCCCCAAACTTCAGTAGCTAATGAGTAACAAGAAAATTTGACACTGCATATTATAATCCTGATTGCGTCGTGTGGCCATGACACAAAATGTAAAAACCAAATTTATATACAAGCTGAAACAACAACAAAAGTTATATACAAGCTGACTTCTTAAAAGTTATGAGGCATCGCTGCTGAGCTTTGCAAGATGTCATTTCTTTACAAATAAATTAGCAGAAAAAAACCCAGATTTTGAAAGGTTTCTTACAAACACTAAAGTATCACGCCTAATGGCGAAAAAAAACACCACTCTTGGAAACAGCACATATACAAGAAAATTGAAAATCGTTAAACAACTTTCTTGCAAGAAATTCTTTACAATTGCATTAAGTTTTCCATTACCTTTTCAGTGCCTACATCGCCCGTCAATAGCGAAACAATCTGCAAAACTTTGGTACGTACTTTTTTTGGTTTCCTTAAATTCATTATTGTTTTATTCTGTGTGCAGGTGTGTTCTAGAATCATATAGCAGGGATGAATCACGCAAGTTGATTGGTTTATCAACCAATTAAGGAGGAAGCTATTCAGTGAGAAATTGCGCTCTCCACGCAGGATCCGCCATTATTGAGCAGTTCGGTGAATTTAAATGTTAGATGAGGCAAAGAAATAATGAGAGCGGCGTTTGCAGAAGTTAAAATTGTAGATACAAGACTCAGCCTACTTGACAGCGACGGGATTGGGAGGCAAAAAACCCAATCCTTTTACTGATATAAATGTAAACTTCTATAAACCACAAACCTTACCGGTTACTTAGACAGTGCACTGAACAAGGTCAATAGTAATAAAGAGGTCATAAATGGTTAGGTCACGGTATGCGCATGCGCGTCATTTTTCAACTTCATGATTTCTTTTCGGCCCGGAAAGAATTTGTGTTTTGTGTTTTAATATTTTGAGTGAATATTGAAAGAATCGAAACAGAATCACTTGCGATCTTGAATGGTTTTACTCCATCCACAGTTTTGTAAGTAACCAGTTTATTCTGCCTTTTCTTTGGAATATGATTACTTTTACGCAATAAATGTCTTTCTGATCGTGTAGCTTTTCTTGGTTGCGCTGACAGGTTGGCGATGACCACGGTCGAGCCCGGTTCTCTTCGGCGAGGCAGACCGCCTTCAAATCAAACTACAGACAATAGCAAGCGCAGTAATTTAGAGAGAAAGCGGGTATGGCTATCCAGAAGAGTACACGATATTGGAAGCTTTTTAAATCGTATGGTATTTTTAATAGAGACACAGACTTCG
>JANSTR010045117.1:0-13218 GCA_025434805.1 Antipathozoanthus remengesaui | reverse complement strand
TAATTCGAGTGGAGCAAGATTCGACACCAGGGCCCTTCGAGCCCAGGGTTTCTTGCGCAAGCGGAACAATGAAAGCTATGCAAATAATTTGGCGTCGGGACAGACAATCGAATAACGACCAAAAATCTTCAATAATCTCAACCAATTTCGGTTGTTTTTTGTTCAACTGCGCCCATAAATACGGGAAAACCCGTAAGCTACATCTTTTCAGCATTAAAAGGGCCTTCGTTGCGAGAAAACGTTGCGAAATTTGGTGCAAAGCTTGTGCAAAAGGGATCAAGCGGATGGGGACAGACAACTTCGCTGATCTCTGCCCCCAACAGTAACTGTATGTAAACAAAAATAGTGTTGCTGTCATCGCTACGCTCGGCAGCAAATATATGCTTCTTGTTTCAAATCTCATTTCGCATCTATTTCGGAAAGCAAATTATTCACTTGAACAAATTATGTCACAGTATTCCAGTAGTGGTATGCCTTAGTACTTACAAGTAAGTGAAAGGCCCAATTTCTGTAGTGGATGAAGCGCAGCGCACCATTCGCGAAGGTTTGCCACGCTTTTGTTTGTCCAGTAACACTTGTTTGTAGCGATTCAATAAAATTGTCTTCCTTGTATTTTTTGATGAAAAGTGAAGATAAAGTTTGTTGTGGGGTGAATACCACAAGTAACGGGTTAAAGTACGCAAAAAGTAGCGCAATAATTAAATAAGCACGTAATTTAAATTCTGACCCGACTTGGCACATCTATTACAGCAATTGACCTTTCAGTTCGTCTGACGTGAGTGTATTTTTCTCTTCATATTGCTGGTCAGCCAGGCTAGGTTGTTTTGCCAAGATGGGCTTTTTTTATCTTGGCGGTGATCGTGGTTTCGACGTGCTCTTTTGTTTACTCATCCCCACTGAATGCAGCAATGAAGAAATAAAAATAATATAGTAGTTGCAACTGAAATCTTGAGCAAGTCTTCCAACTGTGTTTCGTTCTGTGGTTTGCAATGAATGACTCTTATGTCACGCATCAAGGCTCGTGAGATTTCAGCCGTGCCACAGTAGCATACCTCAAATTACACACCGGTGTGTGATTGGTTTAAACTAATTACGTTTCCTGTACTCAGGAAGTGGGCGGGTTAAGATTGTACATAAATACTAGCACATTTGCTGCCAAATCTTTAAATGCAGATTTCTCTAACATCAAAAATCGCTATGTCGTCGCATTCAACACACTAATACTCAGTCTGGTTTTCATCAATCTTTGTCAAATTTTCACAGCTTTTCAGTGACAACCTGGCAATCAAAAGTGTGTGCGGAGAAGTTTAGCTTGTTTTTGTTACCGGAGTTATTAGCGGTGTTATAGATCTTTTAAAAGAAATGTCTATATTGAGATAAATGACAAAATGTCATCAAAACAAGGCAAAAACCCATATCGACCGCACACACTTTGACAGCTCAATCATTCAGGATTCCAAAGAAGCAAATTTGACGGGTGAGTGGTAAAACAGATCGGAGCATTAACGCGCCCCGCCAAAACGGTAGTTTTGTGTTTCGGGATAAAAAATACTCAAATTGTTTAAAAATATTTTTTGCATACAAATTCTAAAACTACATTTATCTGGCTTAACATTCACCAAAGTATATGTCAAAGGTGTTATGCATAACCTTAAATACAAATTAAAACACTGGAAAACCATTTTATTTTCTACCGATTTGAGTTTTTGGCCATTTGAGGGAAAATTTTCCATGATAAAGTTGTCAGTTTCCATATTTGGACAAACTACAGTATATATGATTTATACCATGAGTACAGAGCCAATCAGATTACCAGAAATTCAATATCCCGTGTTTGGTATTTAATAAAAACTAATATGATCTGCGATCGGCTTCAACAGTTAAGGCTTCTTATTTCTACCATTCGCATACCTTCACGAAAACATAAAAGAAACAAATGCATTAATTAGATTAACAAAGAAGCTAGGAACTTAAAATTCTAACAGCCGTTCTCATTGATGTTCCTGTCGTCGTTGCTGGTCCAAATCCCAGTTCCCAGGGTTCAGATCCCAGTTCCCAGGGTTCAGATCCCAGTTCCCAGGCTTCAGATCCCAGTTCCCAGGCTTCAGATCCCAGTTCCCAGGCTAATTTAAAACCTGTGCATAAAATGACTATAATAAATTAAAAGGGCAAACTTTTGATATTTGGATGTATGTACCTTCATATGGACTGAAGAAAATCTCTCATTCTGCTGGTCAGCGCTCTTTGTCTTCCAGCCCTTGTTGGCATAACCATGTTATAACCAGTCCAGTCATCTGCACCGTCTTCATGTGACTCACTGTCCCCACTGTCACTCGGGGACCGCGCAGCGGGGGCAGCTATGGGGTTTTATCCGCTCCAATAATTTTTCCAAAAAATTCCAAAAATATTGTCTTTTTATTAAAAGTGTAATAAAATTTGAATGTAACAGGTAAAACTAAGAGTTTAGCATTGCCGACAGATCGGGTGAACCATGCCGTGACATACATGAAGAGAATTGGAGGCGGAAAAGTCAGAAATTGCTTGATCTAGTTGATTCGTATTAACTCGGTTACGAATTTGAGTTTATTTTGAAGGTGAAGGTGAAGTGACTTTATTTAACGAGGGTAACACGTGACAGTAATTAAACTGATAAATTTGTGGCCCTCGGTGCGCCCTTTATCCCCCTCCCTCTGCCTATGCTCTGTTTTACGGGTATTTAAAGCTCCAGCTGCACGGATTATTGCTATACTAATGCCTGTGTTGCTGATGATTTGAACATGATGATGATTTTTGAAATCGTAAAAACGAGGAGCATCTTTTGGATCATTCATGAATTGCAACTTAAGATTATTGCCAAATAAAGCTTTACAAAGGCTGTATTTGTTGACTGATATGTTGACATTGAAAAAGGGAACGTTCGAAGATCCAACAACTTTTACTTAACATAATATTTATTTTGTGAATAAAGTAAAAATAAATGGGAAAAAAATTGAGAAGAATGGAGTGCAATTTTACTGATGATTGACAAAATTAGAAGTATTTTCAGCGATTTCAAAATTTCCCGGGGGAGAATGACCCTGGCCCCTCTAAAATGGTCGCCCCTACAGCGCTCATTGACTGTGCTAGCAGTCCCAATCCAAAATATGCTGCCCGGTCCCTGTCGTTACCACTGCATTGACCACAGATGCCTTTTCAAAAATGTCGTAACCCGTTGGATGATCGTCACTAGTAGTGATCGGGATTCACTGGCTCGAAGCATTTCTACTTGTTCTTTCGTTCTAAGAACAAAAGGCGCTCTCTTCGCGATGCCTACGTCAACGAAATCCACATAAAAAATTTCAATAAAAAAGTCGCCAAATCCTCTTTACAGCAGAGTCTTTAACTCCACAATTCTCCACAACGCTTGTTTGCAAGTCTGTTGGGTTGTGCTTCAGATCCAATTCGATCTCGCTGTTTTCCGTGTGTACTATCGCATTGTTCGAAGATTCGATAATCATAGTGCGCCGATAGTCCATGCTGGACGTCTGATTTCCGACACGTGCAGAGCATGTCATTTTAAAATTTTATTGTTTTAAACAAACCGCTGATCACGGACATGACATGACCACAGCGTAAAGTCTGGTAACGAAGACTTGCAATAGGAGGCCAAAACATGGAAAAATACTGACTTTTTGTGTCATCAAAGGGGGATAATTCGAGTATTTGTGTAAAATTGTGGAGTCAGAGACTAGCAAGTCTCACAAAGAAGAGAAATCCCATTCCCATTTTCCAAAGTGTTTGTCCCATTCCCAGTGGTAACATGCCAGTCCCAGTGCACGAATCCCATTTTCCCAGCACAAAGAGGAAAATCCCAGCTCCCATTTTATCCCTTTAGGACCCTCCTTAAAGACCCGTTTACGCTAGCAATTTTCAATGCAACTTTGTCGCGATTTCCACTGCGACTTTTCTTCAGCTTGATTTGTAGCTGAAAATAGGACTTCTTAACTGTCTGCAATTACAGTACATGAAATATTCAAATGTTTCGAACTTTCTAAAACTTGATGCCACTCGGTTGAGTGGAAACTGCAGTAGAAATCACAACAAAAATTGTGTAAAGCATTGCTAGTGTAAACGGGCCTTAAGGTCCCTGACTTCCTGATTGTTCACTAAAAACGTATACGAGTGTTCAGTTGTTCATTTTATTTAAATGTTCGTCTATTAAGATAAGAAATTCTATAAGAGGTTGATCTCAGACATTAACAAAGCTTTGTGATTGCCAAGCCAGGCGTGGTTTTACTAAACCCTGTATGAAAACTCTGATTCTTTCTTAGGAACATGCTTTCATTCGCTGTCAAAATCAAACCCTGCGCCAGACCAATTCCACTCTGCGGGCTGATATTCGAATCCTTTTGAAGAGATTGGAGAATGAAGGAAACAGAAGGAACCTAATTGAAGACAAATCTCGCAGACTAAGAACAAGGGTCAAATGCC
Organism: Antipathozoanthus remengesaui; assembly: GCA_025434805.1. Taxonomy (NCBI): domain Eukaryota; kingdom Metazoa; phylum Cnidaria; class Anthozoa; order Zoantharia; family Parazoanthidae; genus Antipathozoanthus; species Antipathozoanthus remengesaui. Next base: position 8,748 of record JANSTR010045117.1, on the reverse strand, counting down.
TCAAAAGACAAATTAAAGGTGAGAAGAAACTGGCCAGAAAACGACAGAAGAACAGGAAGGAAGTGGTTAATAATCTCAAAGAGAGAGTAACATGTTCAGATTTGTTTGTGGATAACCTGAGGTGCCTTCTTAAAATGTCAGAGAAAACTGTATCAGAACTGAATGCGAAGCAGCATCACGAGTGGACAATTAAAGATCTTCAGAACACGGACTTACATAAGGCGGAGCTGGAGCTTCAGCGGCTTACTGATATCATAGGCGACCACAAGAATCAGCTATGTCAGAAGGACAAGCAAGTGGAACAGTTAACAGTTGAGCTTCAGAAAATGGCTAAAATTGTTGCTCAGCAGCAAGTTGAATTAAAACGGGCAGACGACGAAACACACAAAACTAAAATGGAAGTTGTTGGCCAGGCAAAAATTGAACACAAACGAGCTGACAACAACACAGTAAGGCACTTGGAAGAAATGAAGAACACAGTTGCTTTGCTCAGTCAGCACGAAGCAGCTCTCAGTGAAGCTCCGGAACGTCCAGACAAGCAAAAAATACATAAAAGTGAATTCGAAAACCAAATCTCTTTTCTTCAACGGAATTTGCTACAAGTGGAAAACGGATTGACCAAAGAAATAAAGCAGAATTCTGTTCTTCAGGACCACATAGATATACTTAGTAGCAAACACGTGATGGATAGAAGCTCTAAACAAGAAATTTCATCAAGAAGCAAATGCCTTGAAGAAGAGGTAGAAGCTCTAGAAGAAACAGTGGATCACTTCGAAGCAAAGAAAAACAAAGCTGACATGGTGACTCATACAGAAAAAATTAAGGAACCCCGTAAGAGGTTGCAGAGACAAGAGGAAAAAGATTACTTGGAAGAGCAAGACAATCCTCTTCAGCAGAATCTGTTACCAGTGGAAGGAATATTGACTGAAGAAGTATACCAGATATTTCTTCCTGAAGACCAAAACACTGCAGTAAGTACAGCAAACCACTTGGGAGTAACGGTAAACAAAACTGCCGTTGTGAAGCAGCAAGAAAAATCTGTTTCGGAGACCTGTAAAAAGGTACGGAAACAAGTGGAAACAGAAAAGAATGCAAAAGAGGAAGGTACTCTTCGACAGAACCTGACACAATTAGAAGTGAAATTGATCGAAGAAATAAAACAGAATTGTGTTCTACAAGACCATTTGGCTGTATTAAGTAATAAGTATAAAACTTGCAGTAGACATGAGAAAGAAACTCCAAGCAGAAACACCATATTTGAACAAGAGCTCGGAGCAGTAACGGAAACAGTAAACCTCTTGGGCGACAAAGCTACGGCCGTGACTCAGCAAAATCATCAATCATTAAGCATTAGTAAATCCACGAGGGAACAAGAGCACGGAGCTGTAAGGGAGGCAGCAAACCTATCGGAAGCAAAACACAACAAAGCTGACGCTGTAACCCAGCACGATCACGAACCATTAATCATTATTGAATCCACGGAAATACAACTACGAGCTGCAAGTGAGACAGTAAACCTCTTTGCAGCAAATCAAGATGAAGCATCCGCAGTGACTGAACAAGAAAATGCTCTGCAGGAAACCCGCGAGGACTTACAGAAGCAGCAGAAAAGGGAAGAGGAGTTGGAAAACCAGGTCGCTTCTCTTCAACAGAATCTGTTGCAAGCGGAAGAGAGGTACTGGCTTCTTCAAAATCAATTGACTATGGTAGGTGATATGTACAGGAACTGCAGTAGGATTGAGCAAGAAACTGCAACAAAGAACAGATGCCTCGAGAGCGAGCTAAACGCTCTAAAATCGCAGAAATGTTCTTTATGTCTTAGAGGAGCTTCAAGTTCTTTTTCTGAGGAAAACGTAGCCACCACAAAGCTTAAAAAGGACAGCAATTTGTTGAATTCCCAGCAAGACCAATTCTTTCAAGTTCAAGTTTCTCAAACAAGTTTCGACAAACTGATAATTTCTGAAGAGCTCGCAAACGAAGAGCGTTCCACAACAGAGAACGGTTTGAAAGCAGATGGAACCTTTCAGCTTTCCACCTGTGAACAGTTGTGTTCCGGCAAAGAACTTGAAGGAGAAGCCCATGGATTACTGACCAAGAAGCAGCAAGAAAGCCTCGTAGAAAGCGAAGCTGAAACCGCCAAGAAAATGGAAGGAAAGCCCTCGGTATTGCTGTGGTTGTTTGAAAAATGTTCGCGGCTGAAGCAGATGCTGAGCACGTCGGAGTTTCAGCGTAACACATTAAAACAGGAAAAGGAAGTTGAAAAGGAGCAACTAAGAAGGGAAGTGGCTCTGTTCAAAAGTGAAATTGCAAATAAAGACGAAGAAATAGACATGATGGAGGTTTTACTGGAAGAGATCGGGGAAGTGAAAAATCTAGAAATTAGGCGCTTGAAACAAGAGTTAAGGAGGCTTCAAGAACAAAATGCGTAGGCAAATAAATCAATAATAATTCCGAAGAATAGGATATTTTAAGGTTAAACAACGCAAGGATACCTAGTTTTTCTTAATTCGTATCGAACTGACTCCTTTACCTTCATATTGACATTGTATATTAGATTACAGATAAACAAACTGCAAGGAAATGTGAAATTACAGAAAATTGCAGGTCCTCATTGAAATGCATCTTTACAAATAGCTTTTCACGATGCATAAAATATTGCATGCATTGTTAACATTTTGAGTTTGGTGAAACAAAGCAAAGACTTAGAGTAAGTTTAATACTGTTTACGAGAACCGAGTTAATTATATTATTTTAGTAGACTGCTTAACGTTTCACGTAGAAAAACTGGTTTCTGTTTACCAGAAAAGTTACACTGGCCAAGCTATCAGACTTCTCATTGAATACAAAGTCAGCTTGAGCAAAGAAAAAATCTGAATCCTACTTAAGATATTTCTCTTCGATCAAGTCTGATTTGTGACAGACCAAATTACCATTTCAGCATGCAGTTGCTTCAGTAGCGAAAGCTGCGCACTTTAAGAGTGTACGTCAGTAAGATATAACTGTGCGAACTCTTTGGCATTAGAATAAACAGCGTACGTACTTCACTTCACGTTTATTAAATACAACTTCGCATACAACGATACACTAGCACCGCGTCATTCAGCGTTCTTACGATAATTGAAGAAAATGGAGGAACTAGCTGACCCCGATGTCGGCAATGTCCACAGCTTACTGTGAAAAAGCACTTCAGTGTACAGCTGTGCTGGAAACAAAGTTCAAATGTTAGTGTGGGTATGAAACGGGCTGTTATAATATATGCATGTGTCAAGTTTTGCGTGAGAGTATTACGGGGGGTGGGTGGTCAGTCATTTGAGGGGCGTCAAAAGTCTTATAAAGGGGAGTCATCAAGAAACGTTCACCTTACGTAGATCAGAAAAAGAAACGTGTCACCATTCTTCCGCATCTTGTACTTGTGAGAATTCTCACAGGTAAGTCGAGATCGCTCACAAGTTTTATCATAAAGCGCTGATTCTATTGCTCTTAGGTGAATCATTATCAATAATAAACTTCAAACTTGCTTTATTTTAATAGTGGAAGGATAACTTTTCTTATTTCTCAAAGGGAAACAAATCGTTTCTGTTGTGGGATAGTCCTTGGGAGGAGCGGGGAGAAGGGGGCGGGGAGAAGGGGGCGGGAAGCTACAAATAACCTAGTTATAAGTGGAGGGGGGGAGGGGCTACCACAAACATTCTTCCAAAATTTTAAGGGTGCAAGTCACAGCTGCGTGATCGCTGAACTTATTCCAATTCGGAGAGCAAAAAGTAGTCTAAAATTCCCCCCACCTGTTAGCCACCAGTCTGTCCAGTATGTCGGACAAAGTATTATCAACCGTTTAACGAAAATATTTTCTCTCAACAAAAACAAACAACGCAGAAATATATTACTAAAATATTTCTATCATAGTCAATATCTCTTCTATGAAGCTCATATCAGGTGCAGGACTCGGAATAAGCCGTGTCCACTGTCCCGGACACCCAAAGAATGACTTGGGACGACTAAATCGTTCACTTGTTTTGTCCATGGGACAACTTAAGGTTTTCTATTAGGCCAACTTTGAAATCAATAATATATCTAGGGAAATATAACAGAAAAGAGTTATCCCGTAGTACGTCAAAATTATACACTAAAATTGTTCTTCTGTTTTACTTAATTCAGATCTTAATCTGACACGTCGTTTGTTATGGCAATGCTTATTTCGCTGTTTAATATATTTTGTGATCCGGCTTGAAGCTAGTACGCTCAGAGTTGTTCTTTTCAGTTTGAGGTCTGCTCTAAAAAGATGATATCTAGCCGACACATTTAACGAAACATTATGCAGGCGTCCTTAATTACCTAACACCTCCATCACACTATTTGTAGTATTTGCAGTCAAATTTAAAAAAAACAGTAAGTTGAGATTAGTTGCAGCTAAAAAGTTGTTCTCGACACAAGATATAACGAAGTCTGACGACAGAAAAAAATGGGAAGTGGGTGGGGTTGCCTTACCTTCGGTTTCGGTCACTCTTTTACACGAGTGCCAACCTCCACACAGCCACCGACAGCAAACGGACTTCAAACCACTCTGCCTACAACATTATTCGTTCTGACTGCCACAATCAATCTGGTATCAGCTGAATATTTTCCCTAACTGTCCCAGGCAGGAGTATGGAGCGAAATTGCGGTTATTCGTCACTAAATCAATGCAGAACTGATCGAAGATTTCAGAAACAAATTCAAAAGAGCCAATTGCAAAGTGCCATTCCTCGTGTTTGCTTCTGCGAAGCATTTACCGAATCAAGATAAAAAGCAAGGGAATTGTGAACACTTTATATACAGTAAGACACATTATTCGTGTCTATCAGAACACAGGGTTTCTTCAGGAGATCCCTTTTCTGCTGTATACATAATTTCTATCTACATAATTTATACATGGCTATTAATCAGAATATGCAAAAATATTGGTAGGTAAAACAGTAAAACCCTTCTGGATGAATTGTAGAACGTGAATCAACATTTCTTTTAGTTTCTTCGTCTTTTGCCCAGAAGCACATTGTATCCAGTCATACTGTATGATCTCTATGTTAAGAAATCCACATTACATAGCACATACTTCACACTTCACCTTTACTGGCCTGATGTGTCAATGCTGTTAATGCAGTATGGTTCAATTTCCATTCCTTTGTAGATCTAGATGATAAGTATCTGGACGATAAGTCCACTGATAAAGCTGTTGTACATTAATAGGCTTGATTACTGTAGTACTGTACACAGAGTACAGTTGAACTGCTGGTACTAGTCTGTTGACTACAAGTCTACTTTGCAGATCTATGCAATACAAAGTTCAATGTTTTACAGCAAGTATATATAGTTTCATGCATGTTTGGGCCCCTTTGTTCATAAATCTGTTAGCAACCAGCCAGTCTGTCTGGTACAAGCCACAACTGGGAATGTGTATCAATGGTTTAATATTTTTCTCTCAACAAAACAAACAGTGCAGATGGTGTAGTTCTGTGGATTGCTAAAAGATTTTTATCCAATAGTCAATATCTCAGATATTATCTGTTCTATGCAGCTCGTATCAGGTGTCAACACTGTCAAGACAGTATGGTTCAATTTCCAGTCCTTTGCAAATGATGGACATCTCGACTATAATACAGTGAGAAAACTATATTCTCTTTCAAATTCGCCCTCATATTAAGCAGGTAGTGAAAACATCTTTGTTTAGCTTACATGTATGCAGTCAGATCAGTGTAGTGCTTTGTGTAGGTATAAGTATTCTCTCTCTCTCTTAGTCCTTGTGGCCCCCAGTGGGGCATAGGGCCACATGGTCTTGATTGACGCTGTTCAGGTTTAATATTCTACCCTTTCTCAACCATGTAATAATAATAACCTTCTGCACTAACCAAGAAGATCAAGAACTAACTTGCTTTCTCACTATTCATCGTTCTCACTTTCAAAGTTATGGTCGATGTAGTTCCAGATCCAGTCAATGTTATCAGGTTCTGCTGATTGGTCGCCTCTGGCATAGTATGCTCGTAGCACTTTAAGCAATTCAATGCCACTTGCTACCAAGATAAGCTTACACATGTCTTTTGGATTGTGGGGGAAATCTTGACACCCATTCACTGTGCCAGCTTGGCTAAAGATGTGGTGTTGGATTTTTCTCAGCTTTATTGGGGCAGCCACTCTAGATGTGTCAGGGAAAAGACTAGTTTAGCAAAGTTGACGTGTGCCCTGTGACGCACTATACATATACACATATATCTAGTGCTCCCCTTGAGGCTTTTCAGCAGTTGTTTACAACAATATGTTTCTGTGGATGAGGGTCTCAGCAAGACTGCTGTAAATGGTTCACAATTCTTTTCTGTCTGAGATATTAAGTTGTGCCCTCAAGTTTACAGACCACAACACCGGCATTAGCCTACTATCGACAAGTGTGTGGGTTCTTTTAAGTCCCCTGATAGAATGTCGAGAGACTAGACCAATGGCTTAACGTCCCTGTCCACGGACGGTGTGGTGAAAGAAGGTCGAGAAATAATTCAACCCTTGGCAAGGCCGGGCATTGGCCTTGGATTGGCTGTCACAGATCTTACTGACTGAGCCAACCATGCTGCTAATCTATCTATCAACCAACTGATAAGAATCTGGAGGAATAATGCAATTACTATGAAAAGATGGAGTGCAAAATTTAGATCTGATTACAGGAGCCCCATGCACACTATAAATGACTGTTGTTGACATACTGTATCACACTGAGAGTGAGAACATACATGAGATGTTATATGGGAATTCTGAGTCTTACTGATAGCTCTGTTGATGAAATAAAGAAACTTCAGCTTGCCCGAGGTTTGTTTGTGTGTCATAAACCATTTCAACAATTTTCTCCCTTACATTATTCACTTAGATAGACAGATAGATGGTAGTCGACCTTAACCCCGATATCAGCCTAGGCTGAATTGCTGGGGTTTTGCAATATTGTTGGGGGACTTTAGTGTACAGACTGCTTTTTATAGGCACAATGGCAGCCACACAGTTTACAATTTTATTTGAGGCAAATGCCCCCTGCGACCAGGAACAGATTACAACACTGGGTCGAAACCCTACTCTTGTCGAGAAGTGTGTAGGTTCTTTTAAGTCAAAAATGCATGAGGAATTAAATTTGTTGAAATAGCTTTGATTTCCTTAATTATATTATTTATACAGATATCAGTAAAACCTGAAGTTCTCATGCAAAGTCGTGTAGATTGGCTCAGTGTCATACAGAGTGTCAAACTATCTCAACTTTGGCAGGACTGTCTGGCTTTTGCTTGAGAATCCTGAATTCTGACTCAGCTTCGGTCAGGTCATGAAAATCCTGATTCTGAATATCAACTCCCACAAGTCAACGAGCAGAGAAAGATTTTTTCTTAAATTATCGTATTTGTCAGAATGCAACATAACAAACTGCATAACTTGGATGTCAGTACTTATTTCCAGGTGCAAGTCTGAGCTGCCAGAAAAAAAGTCTGTACAGCAGGTTCAGTCAATCAGATTGCAGGAAATTTGTTATGCCTCCAAGAATGCTGCCATTTGCTGCCTTATAACAAAAATATAGTTTTTTACATGGCTGCTTGGAGATAATATATTTTAAACACAAGAAGAGAAATTTGTATTCAAAGCAGCTATGTAATGTTCTACTGTTATTTAAAAGCCAATGAAATCAAAACATTTCACTTTAATAATTTTAGCATTTTCTTATGCAGCCATAGCAAATAGTGTTATTTTTATATAATAAATCAACCAAGGGTTGACAAAACAATATTCCATGCCGCAAGGTTGTAAGAAAGCTGAGATGCTCCGATGAAGCGCTAATGCTCGAAATGTCAGCTTTCTTCTAACCTCACAGCACAGAAAATTGTTTCTTCAAACCTCGATTGATTTTATTTGTAAATTGTTTTATCCATACCCAATGCAGTCTATAGTCTAGAGTTTTCTTAACAACTATTAATACTTAGGTGTTATTTTAAAGGTGCAGATACACCTGGTATTTCACTGATATTTTTACTGTATATATAATCTAAAAATTAACCAAAAAATTGAAGACTGAGTACTTAAATTCACTTACAGTTTTTTCATTTCAAATTCAAAAGCATCAGCTGTGTATGCAAGAACTCTTGCAATAAATTGCACCTCGTGTTTTTTTGCAGTTCCACCAAAAAAGTAATCGATATCGTCGACAAGAACTGCATGAAATAGCTTTTGAGAGGCAACATGTACAGACGCCATATACTTCAGAAATTCTGCGCGTTCCTCCAGATAAACCATCTGAATGAACTTCAATGTCTTTATCGCTGGATAAGGCCTCCCTGATACTCGAAGCGGGAGCTTTTCAAGTTTTCGTGGGCACACAAAAAGCACGTGTTTGCCTTCATCTGCAAAACTCAGAGCGAGTTCAAACATCAACGAAGTTTTACCACAAGAAGGCGGACCACACACTAAACATTTGGTTGTATTAAGAGTTTCTCTTTCCACAAGGAACTTGGAAGTGTCTTCTTGGCTATCATCTTTGGCATGACAGCGGGGAAGAGAGGAAATATTGAACAATCTAGAGAACATTTTTCGCGCAGTTGATGGTTACATTGGGGCGGCCATCTTGTCGAAAAGTACCTCATTAATCACAGGCGGCCCAAACTCAAAATTCGTCATATCAGAGAGATCGGCCGAATTAGAGACTTTGTATGGGAATCCATCTATTTTCTCAGTATGCTGAAATTTATGAAGACATGTTGA
>JANSTR010045006.1:0-13222 GCA_025434805.1 Antipathozoanthus remengesaui | reverse complement strand
AGGAACTTTTTATGGCAGCAAACCTATTCCAATTCCAGACTAAACAGCGTAAATCTATACTGTATACGGCTATTTTAGATCAAATCAACCTGAAAACCATACCCTAAAGGGCCACACATATCCGCATAGCCAATTGTGGGGAGTACCCCCCTTTCGGGCCAAGTAATCGACTGCCTTCTGACCACCTGCGGCTGCAATGTAATACGTCATTCATTACACCAAAAAAACCCAACGGAACTGTGTTACTATTTTCGAATTCCGATCCATTTTCAACTTATTTCAAAACGTAACTTTCATGCATGCAACGAATGACAATTTTAATGATGAACATCAATGTTATAAAACAACTCACACCAACTCCAAAGTATGTAAATTCATACGGTAAAAGCTCTAATTAACCCCCCTCTCTAATGAGCCCTCCTCCAGAGCCTCAAATTTGTAATTAGCCCTCCTCTAATAATAAGCCCCCGTCTCCCCTTCCCAGCTCGACAAAAAACGCTGTAAGCGTTAAAACAGTGGGCATACTGTGTTAAAATTACATTTTATTTCTGTTTTCGATATTTTCAACCTCTAAATAGGGGCCGTTATATATAACGCCAGAGTTCCTAGTTGTTACTAAAGCTGCATTTCAAATTCCATAGTGTAATTCTGTCTTTGTCTGTCAACGAGTTTCAAATAAGCCCCCCCCCCCTCTAATAAGTCCCACCTCCAGCGGGCCCGAAATTTAATAAGCCCCCCAGGGGCTTTTTAGAGCGTTTATGGTACTTTCACTTGGTGCTGAGATAATGGAACGATGAACGACGTAGCTTGACGTTGTTACAGTCGATATAAACTCCACGGCTGGAGAAAACATATCAGTAATTGTCGTTTGCACAGACCATCGCCGTAGACACACGATATAAAACTGAAATCTTTTCATGACCCATTTGAGAGAAACAGATTTCCTTTGACTAATTTTGTTCTGTCGAAGTAAAAGCGACAAAGAACCGACAATTAGAAAACTCTTACTTACTTACAAACCGATGGTATAGTGGCTGTCTGCCTGGTTAGCAGGCAGTAGCCACAATACAGTATAGAATGACAACTAAATGTGGAACCTGGCCAACACAAAATGCCAATCAGTATATATTACCAAGTAAAACTTAGCCTTTGTTAGACAAGTTTTCAAGAACAATGTATATATACTGAACAATACAATGAGAAAACATTACCTTGATCCAACAACAGAATATGGACTCACCTGTGATAAACATTTGATAAAAATTGTTTCTTCCTTGTCGGTACTCTTGTATCGAACACGGAACTCCCCATCCCTTTGCTGAATGTTCATTTGCCTCTGTTGCATCACTGGAGACTCAAACACTTCCTCATTTTCATCTGCATCTTCTTCACTGTCGATTTTCATTGTTCCAAACTCGCATATAAGTTTCAATAAACATGCTAAACATTCTTGTTGCCAAAAGGTCCATGGGGTGTCATCCTTGACTTCCAGACACCCAGACATTAAAATATCACAAAGGTGTTTCAGCCCACCATTCAAGACAAACCGCTTTCCCCATGAATGTGACCGAGTCATAGCTTGTTTCACATCATCGTCATCATCATCATCATCCAAGTCAGAAAAATCTGAGTCACTGCTCGTTGGGTCATCATCTGAATTACCTTTCAATTCTTTAGCTGACGTTTTGATCAAGTCAACGACTTGCAAAGAATACAGCAGTTTATGCGGAAATTTCGAATCTAAAAGTATATTCCAATTAATTGAGGGAGCATTCCCATCAGCTGAAGTATCCTCTAAGGATCTCTTACCTTCATTTAATGCCTGCCCGAAGTATTTCAAATTGCTTAAGATAGTTGGATTTGTCAAAAGAAGTGTTAAAAGGTCCCATATAATATGACAAAGGCTTTGCACTTGTGCATCTTGTGCTCTCAGCTTGCACTGTTTGTCTCCTGTTTGTAATCCTTTGCTACTAGCACTTTCAACACATGATACAGTTCTTATATCCTTCTCCTCACATAATTTCCGATAATCTTTATTGACCGTCACGTTCTCGGTACACTCCATTTCCTCATCTGTTTCAACATCAAGAGATTTAGAAGGGTTAACCTTTAAATGGTCAAGAAGTTCCAAGAAAGCAAAAAACTGTTCAAAATATCGCTCCTGCAAAAGTAATATCATTGGTGTAGAGCTTCTTTCTGGAGTAGGAAGGGATGATGATGGAACCTGGCTACCATCCTGGTAGTGTTCCCTCCTGGCAGCACCAACTGACACAAAAACGAGCTAAAGCAAAAGAAGAGACCGACATTAACACAGGTTATATACATCAGAAGAAAACCCAGACTACTAAAATCTGGAATACTGAAACCAGTAATACAACAACTGGTCACAAACACTTAAAATTAACGATTTTCTAAAGTATTCTTCTCAAAATAATATTCTGCACAGACGCTTTATCAGTAAAAGCAATAAGCGTGGTCAATCTGCTTAGCAGTAGTTTATCATTTCCTACTTTACACCATTCACAATCTAATACTAACTCACAGAATGTCGGATCCATAAATTATGTTAGAAACTAGAATTATAAGAAAGTTTGATTGAACGAAAAAACACCTGAAGATCTTTAAATCCAACATCTGCAAGACATTTCTCATCTACATCCGGTGTGAGTTCATGGCCTTGTGAGATCAGTCTGAAGGGTGGGTGCAACTGGTGAGAGATCGGAGACAGCAGAGAATGTTGGGAAGGAGCAACTGGCTGCTGCTGATCGATTTGCAGTTTTTCCTGGAGTTTCTTGCACCAGTAAGTCACTTCAGCTCGCAGATCAGCAACAAGATCAGTGGAGTTCATTTCAAAAGTCCCCTTTACACAGAGAAAATAGTGTTTCAGCTTCAGTGAACATTCAAAAGTGTTAGCATTTCATATGACTCATTTTGAAAATCTGAAATGACGAATCGAAAGTTTAAAATTTATGGTTGTAATGATGCTAGGAATGACAAACAGTTTAGGAGAATCAACACCCACTATGGCGTGTCTGGGGTTCAAAGGGTTAATGAGCTCACTACTTTTTCTCACTAATTTGCATATACATGTACAACTATCAATGACTGACACTAATTTGCCCAAATTTAATTGCTTTCACCTGAACAAACTCATTCTTGACAATAAAACATGTTACCTTATCTGAGAGACCAGCTGGTTGACAGAGAACTCTGATGGGGTAATTCTTCTCTGAGGATCGCACTGGTTTTTGCTGATGACTGGTGATTCCACACCCCTCCAGTGACCAGAGGTGCAAGTGAAAAGCAAATCTAAAAGGAAATAGAAAGTATTGAAATGCGGTAACAGTTCTACAGAAACTTTGCACGTATTGTCATAGCCAGAAATATACATTATTTCCAGTAGCTTCTAAGTAAGTTCATTTGCGGTCTCTGTCACTATTAAATCTGCTGGTAGTGTAGATGCACACACATTCTACATACCATGCATCAGAAGTACAATGCATGTATACACTTACAGTATTCTGGGAGTTAACAGGTTGTCAAGAACAGAGGAAATATTCACTGAAACAAAAAGTTCTCTTGAAAACTCATAATTCCTTTGTATCTTGGTACGCTGAAACATACAAGATACTTTTTGTATGGTAGTTTTGCATGCACGGACATCGTGCACTGCAGTTGGTCTTTGAACTACCAACTTAAAAATGGGTTTAATTCTGCTCTCTACATGATTAACTATAGACTACAAGTACTAGTACGTAAGGTTGCTGACATGATCTATACCTTTTCTTAAATGCTTCTATGTGGCTCTTCAGCAACAACAACCCTCTCTCCATAACAAGTAAATTGTAGCCTTGTTCCTGCAACAAAATCAAATGACAAATAGACACTATGCTTTTGTGTCACATAAAAAATGACCTTGGATAAACAACAACAGCCTGAAACTTTCACATAACATAGGTCTACAAGTTTCCTCGCCAACGTTACCAGATCAAAACCATTTTGAATTTGACAAATGCATGTGCAGTTTGAACGCTTTATCGCATCTACAAGTACCTCCAAATATACAGGTACCTGCTGAGCCTTGTTGGAGTGTGGTCAAAGTGATGCACTCAATTCCCAATATTACTAAAGGTATATAATGTACATGGATACCTTGCTCAGCTGCTGCGATGCTTCACTGATACTCTTCATACATCTCTGAATAAACTCTTCCTCAAATTTGAGGCTTCCGCCATCAGCTATAACCAAAGTGAGAACAGTTTACATTAGTCTACAAAACATGTTGGGATTTAGGGACTGTTGTGAACCTCTTCTTGATTTTATGACTTTAAGAAGCAGTCGAGGAAAGACAGATAATTCTGATATTAGTGGTTTGCTTAGGTTTCTCATACAATGCGAGTATTGAGTTAGGGCACACTGAAAGTTCTCTTGTACCACAATTATATAAAATAGTATATCAGCGGCAGATGATCGTCAGGCTGAGGGCAGTCCCAAGAATGACTGTTGGGTGGTGACTAATGCTTCAACAACCTGGGTGGAAGTCATCTTTGGAGTCGAGTGAAAAATATCTGAGGGTATATATAATGTGCATGTATGTGTCAGTTCAGTCGACTAATTAGTGTGTGTTGGTTCACTTTACTAACTAGTGTGTACTGGTTCAGTTGATTAATTACTGTGCGTTGATCCAGTTGACAAAATAGTGTGCATTGTTCAGTTGATTACTTAGTGTGCATTGGTTTAGTTGACTAATTAGTGTGCGCTGGTTCAGTTGATTAATTACTGTGCGTTGATCCAGTTGGCAAAATAGTGTGCATTGTTCAGTTGATTAATTACTATGTGTTGATTCAGTTGACAAAACAGTGTGCATTGTTCAGTTGATTAATTAGTGTGCATTGGTGCAGTTGACTAATTAGTGTGTGTTGGTTCAGTTGACTAATTAGTGTGCGTTGATTCAGTTGATTAATTAATGTGCATTGGTTCAGTTGACTGATTAGTGTGCATTGGTTCAGTTGATTAATTAGTGTGCACTGGTTCAGTTGACTAATTAGTGTGCATTGGTTCAGTTGATTAATTACTGTGCGTTGATCCAGTTGACAAAATCGTGTGCATTGTTCAGTTGATGAATTAGTGTGCATTGATGCAGTTGACTAATTAGTGTGTGTTGGTTCAGTTGACTAATTAGTGTGCATTGGTTCAGTTGGTTAATTAGTGTACGTTGGCTCAGTTGACTAATTAGTGTGCATTGTTCAGTTAATTAATTAGTGTGTGTTGGTTCAGTTGAATGATTAGTGTGCATTGGTTCAGTTGATTAATTAGTGTGTGTTGGTCCAGTTGGCTAGTTAGTATGCATTGTTCATTTGATTAATTAGTGTGCATTGGTTTAGTTGACTGATTAGTGTGCATTGGTTCATTTGACTAACTAGTGTGCGTTGGTCCAGTTGACTAATTAGCGTGCATTGGTTCATTTGACTAACTAGTGTGTGTTGGTCCAGTTGACTAAATAGTGTGCATTGTTCCATTTGACTAATTAGTGTGTGTTGGTTCAGCTGGCTAGTTAGTGTGCATTGTTCAGCTGACTAGTGTGCATTGGTTCATTTAGCCAATTAGTGTGTGTTGGTCCAATTGACTAATTAGTGTGAATTGTTCAGTTAATTAATTAGTGTGTGTTGGTTCAGTTGACTGATTAGTGTGCATTGGTTCATTTGACTAATTAGTGTGCATTGTTCCATTTGACTAATTAGGGTGTGTTGGTCCAGTTGACTAACTAGTGTGCATTGGTTCATTTGACTAATTAGTGTGTGTTGGTCCAGTTGACTAACTATAGTGTGTGTTAGTTCAGTCAAAGTGAAGGTATACAGTAAAATAGTATCCTTATATAAATTATGTACGTTATATAATGTTGAGAAGAAGAACTCTTATTTATTACCATATTTTTGAGTGTCTAATCTTAGAAAGAATTCTAATGTTTCTTACTAGTTTCTTGACTAGTTCATGTAAATGCACAGTAATTTCCAAATTTAAACTAGAGTCTATGATGAGTCCCAGATATTTGTGTTTCCTGTGTTGCTTATATTGGGTTGTTCAAAATTCTAAGATTAATTTGGTGAATAATATATCTTTGTGGGGAATGAAATATCACAAAACGTGTCATTTTAGATTTAGATATAATTTGTTGGCATTCAACCATTGGTTCATTCTTCCTAAACGATTATTCAAATTTGATTCTAATTCTTGGATGTTCATATCATTAATTAGTGACACATTTGTGTCGTCAGCAAAACGTGGAATTCTAGAACACTTACACATGCCATGGGCATATAGCAAAGTTGAAAAAGTAACAGTTAAAACAACTAAAGCATTCCGACTTCTGCATGTAACATGTTTTTCCAGATCTCTATAACGTCCAATAGTTCGCAAACTATTACTCTATGCTACTACAATCTTTACAACTACTGTTACTAACCATTGATGTAGAGAGAGTTGAGATAGGCGATTGCCTCTTGGCTGACTTTGGCATTTCTGGCCTTAAGTGCCACACTCCACAGCTGATCAAGACCACACACCTAATAGAATCAAACAGTTATAATACTGTACAGTACACAACTGTAAGATCAATACATGTAAAGTGAACACAAGCATAGTTGTGACCCTTTTAAGCTCCCATCTGTTTATCAAATTTAGTTCAAATTTTCTTCCTATATTATCAATTAAAAAAGTTATCTGCTTATATGAAAAGGAGAAGGAGCAGCTTAATCTGACCTTCACCAAGCAAAGACGTTTAATTCACTTGCTGCACACAACACACATAATACATCACTTTCCTCTGTCAAGAGATATGTTACAAAACATTTTAGAAAAAATGTTATTATCCATTTTCAAAGATGTTACAAAATAATGTAGACAGCTTAGAAATTCTTAGTTATATTTATACCTATGCAAACATATTTTAGATACAGGGCCCCTTTGAATACCAGGCCTTGCACTGAATGGCAGGGTTTCAGTTAAAGGCCGGTGAACGGCAAATTTCGCTGGTGCTCTCATGACTTTTGAGGAATATTCACCATTGCTTCACGGGCTTCTGCCAGAGCTATTTTAGGGTTGGAAGTCAGATAGATTCAATGAAAACCCTAAGTGTGTTTTTTAGGGAAGGGGGGAGGAAGTCGAGGGGGGGGGGTGGCATGTGTGTACCGAGCACATCAGCTGGGGCTTTCTATAATGACAACATTTTTAGCCGCCTCTTAAATGTTTTAGCCATACCCCTAAAAAGTTAACTGAAACCCTGGGTTGTTATGCATTCCGATGCCACCACAAACACTTCGCACATTCTTGAAACACCTAGGCATAACAAAACTAAACTGATCGCTTTCCACCACAAGTACTAAGTACTTCACGAAAGTCAAACCGACGCTTGGAACAAAACTTTATGGCTGAATAAATACCTGAATAGCTTGTAATCTTGAAATTGGAGCACCGAACGATTCCCTCTTCTCTGCATATTCCACAGCACAGTCAAGTGCAGCCTTGCACATAATGACATCATTTCCGGTGTTAGTACAGATAATGGTATAATAAAACATATTTCCGGGTAATTTTATTGAAGAACGTCTTGCTTAGCACTTCACACAAGCACTCTAATAAGCCTTGGAGGGGGAGGGGTGGGCTTATCAGAGAGAGAAGGGGAGGGTGTTTAAAACTCGTTAACAGACAAAGATATAATTACACTATGGAGTTTGAAATGCCACGCAGCTTTAATAACAACTAGGAACTCTGGCATTATACGACAAATACTGATTAAGAAAAGTTAAGAAATGTTAGTATACACTGGAATATGCCAATGGAATAGGCAATGCAGATAGAGCAACAACTGAACTTAGATTATAAGAAAATCAGAGCACTGATGTAAACATTACGTTTTTCGTATTTCAACCCTATTCTGACTGGTTTTTCTAGACCTTCCCTGTACCGAGAGGGAGGAGGGGGGCGGGAGGGTGTAATTTTATTATTACTTTAATAACTATTGATATGAAAGGTGGCAGTTAAATTGAGCATAATTAGCTGATAAATTTGCCGTGGTTTTAGCATCCTTATTTCATCATCATGACATTATTATGACGATTATAAGAACTCTCAATGAAACCCTTTCACAATGACAATAGGGATCTTAAGTAACAGCGACAGGAACGTCAGTAAGAATGGCTGTTAGATTCTTAATAAGTTCCTGGTTTCTTTTTTCTTGTTAATCTATTGCATTCGTTTCTTTTATGTTTTGGTGAAGGTATGCGAATGGTAAAGGTTGAAAGCCTTAATTGTTGAAGCCGAACGAAGATCATGTTAGTTTACATTCCAGCGTTCATGTTCTCTATAGAACCCCAAACCTGAGCTTTTCATGTTCTGCTTTCAAAGACGACACTTGAAAAGTGTCCAGCTGGTTGCTTTCCAACGTGCGGTTATTGTATTCTGCAATTAAGTCAATTGTTTTCTGCCATTCTCATTGACGTTCCCGTCGTCGTTGCTTAAGGTCCCTAACGATGCCATAGTACCACCTTAATTGACTAGAACCTAGCATTCTTGAAAGAAAAACTGCTAATATATTTAAATACGATGTTTCCAAGTTGAAAATCCAAATGAACAATCAGAAGAAAGACTATAGAAAGTTAAGCAAAACCTACTGCTCACAAGTTGGTTACCACAGCAGTTCACGATACTTGTGGTGAAACAAAAACATTACTGTGCTCCCAGATAAATTGTGGTGGTGGTGGTGGTGGAGACTGTGGTAGTGGCAATTGTGGTAGTGGTGGAAATTGTGGTAGTGACGGTGATGGTTGTGGAAATTGTGGTAGTGGGAAATGTGGCGCTGGTGGTGAAGGTTGTGGTAATGATTGTTGTGGAAATTGTGACCCGTGGTATTGGTTCAAATTACAGTGGCCAAAACTGTGGTGGTGCAAACTGTGGTGGTGGAAACTGTGGTGGTGGAAATTGTAGTGGTGGTAATTATGGTGGCGAAGGTGATGGTTGTGGAAGTTGAGGTGGTGGAAATTGTGATGGTGGTGGTGATGGCTGTGGAAATTGTGGCGGCCATGGTAATGGTAATGGTGGAAATTGTGGTGGTGGTAGAAATTGTGATGGTGGAAATTGTGGTAGTGGTGGAAATTGTGGTGGAAATTTTGATGCGGAAACTGTGGTGGTG
This sequence comes from Antipathozoanthus remengesaui, assembly GCA_025434805.1. NCBI lineage: Eukaryota > Metazoa > Cnidaria > Anthozoa > Zoantharia > Parazoanthidae > Antipathozoanthus > Antipathozoanthus remengesaui. The sequence continues at coordinate 4,035 of JANSTR010045006.1, read as the reverse complement.
TTGGTAATGGTTGTGGAAATTGTGGTGCTGGTGCTGCTGGAAATTGTGGTGGTGGTGGTGATGGTTGTGGAAATTGTGCTTGTGAAAATAGTGGTGGTAGTGGTGATGGTGGGAATTGTGGTGATGATAGTGGTGGAAATTATGGTGGTGGTGGAAATTGTGGTGTGGTGGCAATTGTGATGTGGTGGTGGTGGAAACTGTGGTGGTGGTAGTGATGGTTGTGGAAATTGTGATGGTGATGGTAAAGGTGGAAATTGTGGTGGTGCTAGAAATTGTGATGGTAGAAATTGTGGTGGTGGTGGTGGTAGGAGTAGCAGTTGTAGTAAGAGTAGATACCTGAGCAATTCCGAGGGCTTGAGATGCAATGCCTATCCTGCCTGCATCTAATGTCATCTACAAAGCAAAGGTTGATATGAAATGTTGTCTTTGAAACTTGCAACTCAGCATTATTGACATATTACCAGATAAATGCAACCAGAAAATTAGGGTAGGATGAACAGTACTAGGTATTTAAAAGATGCTGAATTATCGTAAAAGGAAATAATAATCTTGCAACCATTTATATCCCACTGTTAAGATTCCTTGGGGTGTTTAGATGATGTGATTTAACAGCCAATCCCATATTTTATTCATGTGAAACAACAACAACACTTATTTGCACTTACTAAATATATAACAAAATTAGTTTCTATAAATATGAATCAGAAGGGTAGTGAATATTAGTGATAAGTGCAGGCCACCTGTAATAACCATAAAGTCTATTAATCGAGACAGGTGTCCTTTTGAAACTCTACATGGCCTTTGATACCCAGTGAAACAATAGACAAAAGTCACATGTGCACACAATTGATAATGTATTTGGTTATATCTATAAAGCAAATTAATTGGATAATTTGTGTCATATTTATATTATCAGGTAACTTGTAGTATATGACTTGTGTTACTTTGTGCTTTAAAGGGGCAGTGTCAAGGCTACGTGTCTGGCGGTAATCACGCTTCAATAGATCTGGAAATGACAGCGGGTAACAATGACTTGTCATTCAAGCCTGATACAGCCCCTTTAACTACTAGGCTTCATGAAAAAGCTCCAAATAGCAATCCTTTAATCAGACTCCAAGACAGGAAAACACAACTTAAATCTTCCTTTTTTTGTCGCAAAAAAATTCAGGAACGTAAATACTGTAAGACATCATGATAAAAATCTGTTTTATGAATTCTTGTGAAAATTCAATTGAAATTTAGAGAAGCATTCACCAAACTATGCATACCATGGCAATCTTGAAACCCATACCAGGGGGGCCTAACATGTATTCCTCTGGCAATCTACAGTCTTCAAACATCAACAAGCAAGTGGATGATGCCTTGATGCCAAGTTTGTCTTCCTTCTTCCCCAAGGTTAATCCTGTAATAGGCTTTGGTACAATGAATGCACTAATGCCCTATAAGAGTTTCAAACAGTTAGCTAGTTTAAATTCAGACCTTACCAGAAATCTATGGAAAATATGTATAATGACTCAAGTATAAATATCTCTAAAGCCTTTTATGTGACATAATATTATTATTTCTAAGTGGTCGAACTGAAAACTGTCAAAGAGAAGTACATGACTTGTGTAACAGGTTTGTGCTGTCACAGTACAAGCATGTGCTGTAACAACAGTAACTAAAAAAGCCCTTGTATGCCATACTAAATGACTGAATTCCGAGACAAGATTTGCAGTCATAAAGAGGGTGTTATTTATACTTGAGATCATATACAGCATGTTATTAATACATGAGATCATAAACAAGGCGTTATTCATACACGTGTGAGATCATAAACAGTGTTATTCATACGTGAAATCATAAATAGGGTGTTATTCATACACATGTGAGATCATAAACAGTGTGTTATTCATACATGTATGAGATCATAAATAGGGTGCTATTCATATGTGAGATCATAAACAGGGTATTATTTATACTTGAGGTCATAACCAGTGTGATACTCATACTTCAGATCATAAACAGGGTTATATTAAATATACATGAGATCATAAAAAGGGTGTTATTCATACTTGAGGTCATAAACGGGGTGTTATTCACACATGAGATACCGGTAATAAACAGGGTGTTATTGATACTTGAGATATTAATCAGGGTGTTATTCAAAAAAGAGATTATAAACAGGGTGTTATTGATACCTGAGGTCATAACAGGGTGTTATTTATTCTGGAGGTCATAAACATGGTGCCAATGATTTATAAATGGGGTAGGAAAATGTTCAGAATTAGTCATAAAACTGGTCTCGGTTATAAACTCCAGGTGGCATCTTCCTATCCAAATTTAATCCAGTACATACTCTCTCCCTCCCCCTTACATGTATAATTAAAATATATTCACCAAGTTATATCACATCTGGTGGCTTAGCACACGTTCATTAAATATTATCACCCCCATTTCATGGAATAATTATTATTTTAATACACTTATCCCCCATTTTTATATGCAAGAAAGGACCACTTAAACTAACCTTGTGTTTTTTTGTCCGGTCTGTTGTTGCAAATACCTGGTAAGAGATAAAAGTTTATTAGTCTTAATTATATAAAATAATGTAACTTTATTGTGCATATTTTTCACATTATTAATAGTCATTTGCAGGGAATTTGTTACTTCGTGTACATACTGGTCACTATTAACTAATCTTAATAGACTAGTATTTGATAACGCGAAGCCAAAATTGATAAATTTAAAAGAAATTTGTTTATTTCAGCCAAGGATAAAACAGAGAAAGATTCCATACCAATTAAATACCTTCATTAAGTAACTTTAGTAAGTGATGTTTTCAATGTAATTGAAAGAAAATATGAAGCAAAAATTCACTTGTAACAAATTGTATTTGGTTAACAATGGAAAAACAGTGCTCAATGAAGCTGGTTACCATGGCAATACCATAATTAGAAATCAAAAATTGACTACTGCACCAAAACGTTCCTAGTTAAATTTGAGGAAAAGTCCCTAAACAGGAGTACTGTCTATAGACATAATTGTTTAGGAGTTATAATTAATGATCAAAGACAAGGGGGGCATCCCAAAACAAAAGACAAAAGACTTGAGCGCATGTGCAAGAATGCTGAGAGAGTCCCAACTGGATTAATTTTGCAGAAAGCCATCGACATGTGTAGAAGTAGTGAGATTTCAAAGTTTCAACTAAAAGACAATGTCATGTCAAATGAACAAGAAACTGTGAATGTTTCAAGGTCAAACAGCAAAGGCAAATTTCAGAAATCGATGCCCGCAAGGCATCTTGGGGCGAATCCCAAAGCAAAGAAAGACCCTGAAACTATAGCATGTATATATTGTGGCAGAAAGCACAAGAAAGACAAGCAGCTGTGTCCTGAATATGGGGAAATCTGTACCAACTATCAGTTAAAAAATCATTTTCACCACGTCTGTAAGCAGCGAAAGAAGTCCGATTTAAAGAGATCCACAAACAGCATAAACAAGCTCGACAATTCGTTGAACAGCGACGACTCACTCTACAATGTTGAACACTTTGTGGGAGCTGTGAAGTCAGTGGGTAACAAATGGTTTGCAACACTTGATTTGCATATTGGAAGTATCCCAGCACGTTCAGTGACTTGCCAAATGGATTGTGGTTCAACATGGAGTATTGCAAAATTGCACAGGATGGAAACCCCGGTTTGTCAAAGTCCAATGCCAAACTTTGACTATATGATGGTTCAGCGATGGTCCCCACAGGAACATGCACATTACATTGCATTCATGAAGGAAAGAATTATGAGCTTGATTTTCAAGTGGTTGATGTTGACCAAGTTGGGAACAGTTGGGACTACTGTCTGCATGCACATGAGCTAAACTGTGCACTCAGTCAGAGGAAATGATGTTATGACCGAATATGCAGATCTATGCGTTTACAGGATTAGGATGTTTGCCTGGTGAGTACCACATGGAAATTGATGACATGGTGAAACCAGTTCAGCACCAGCCTCGCAGAGTGGCAGTAGCTTTGAAGCCAGAATTGCAGAAGAAAATTGA
>JANSTR010044895.1:0-13223 GCA_025434805.1 Antipathozoanthus remengesaui | reverse complement strand
TCCTTACTAGGGCTATCGCTCAGAAGGAATTAATTGGGGTATTTGTACAGCACTGTAATTATAACCATAAACTACTTGATCTGTTTATTCACCAGTGCTGAGCGGCCAAACCTTAACGGTTACTCCCTCTCTTACTTACGAGTCTACCGAGTCTAGAATGCGCATTAAGTACCGAGGGAGTTTCATGTATTTTAAAATATCGCAAACACTATCAAAACTGAATGCTTTGCAAAAGAAAAATATGTTTTGTATGTTAGGTGTTTGTCTAACTGCAAGAAGCGATTTTATCCCCATCTCGAATGTTGGACTAGCACAAGAATACAAAACAATGATAACCTTTTTATAATTTAATTATTTTTATTTCTTTTCCTTTTTTTACATTTCTGAGAAATTCTGTGTCGAGCAAAATAATTGTTGTATTAAAATGACATTTGCTCCCGTTACACAAGAAGTACACATGTCAAATATCCATTTCGTTCTAAAACTTCTGACCCCACCCCAGTGCACAGTGTACCGTACAACACCACATTGGAAATTGTAATATATATTGCAGAACTTGCTTATTATTTCCATAACTGTGGTTTTAATACTTATATAATTTAAAAACTGTGTTTTTACTACTTTATATAATTTAACGTTTAAGAGTATGTATTTGTCTGACAGGACAGATATAATATCTAAGCATTAAATTGTTCTTAGTTCTTAATATTCTATTAATTTCTGCATTCAAGGGATGACAAGTTTTACTCATAAATTCAAAGCGAGTATAATATGATCAATTTATACTTATATTCACAAATCGAATTACTTGATCATGCGTTTCGAAATAACTAAACTGTCGATTGATCGACATAAATATATTCATTTATATAACTAATGAGTATGTCAAAGTTGTGTTGAGATTAATATTAAAAACGTTGACATCTCTTGAGATTACGCTGCTTGGAGCCCGCTGCAGCAAAATACAAAATTGGTATTTCATTTAGGAAAATGTTATTTATTTTTAAATTTCTGGCCCAGAAAGACTATCCTGTTCTCTACTGCTTTATACAAATATATACAAATAGTTGCTGATTTGCAAAGAATACAAATCAGCATTGCGTCGAGTTTATACCTTTCATAGTTAATCTTGATGAAACTATGAATGTATTGAATGCATAAGACAAATTGTATTGCCATATTGCTGATTCAAAATACAATCCCTCAAGTATAAAACTAGATTTCATGTTATGGCCGACATTTTAAATATATTCTGGTTTCACATATAATAAGCAGGAGGGTACAACGGTTTTTTTTTCGTCTCAGCAGTCCTTTCTAAGGAGCTTAAAATTAAATTTATCGTGCTATCTTGTAAATCCCTCATTCTGATTAGTTCTCTCGCAGTGATATATTCGATGCGTTTTCGCATGCGCGAGTGACAATACATTTAAAACTCTTGTATTGTGGTTAAAACAGAAGAAAATTGGCTGTTCTTATTATTGGACCACGGCAAATATGTACTCAAACGACTACAACACTCGCCATGTATTCACAGAAATCGCTAGCTCATGTTAAAATTGTTGACCATGCAACTTGAAATGATAGACTGTCTGCAGTTGAAACATATTTCCCCCATGAGTTACACGATCGCAAAGTAATTATTTTTTTGGTAATTTAAAAAAACAAAAATATGACAATTGCAGCATAGCTCGTTTGCGTCGCGCGTGTTGATGAGAAACCGGTATTATTTTTTTTTTAAAATTGGCCTAACACATTTCTTCCCTCAAAAATACAACATTTACTACTCTAAGTGTATATAAATAATTTCAGAATGAGCTGTAATAATTGTAGTTTAGAACTAAAACTCATGCAGCCGAAGCTGCTACTAATTTCGTCTCGTTTTGCTGCGATGGTTGAGGTGAAACCGTTTCCATGTCAACTAATTTCTGAGTATGATTGGCAGTTGTGGCAACTGGCGTGGAAGGTACTGGCGGCAAGAAATGCTCCGCAGGTTCTATAGTGTTGGGAGTAAGGAGGGTGTAATCATTGTGCTCCTCCGAGTCTACATCGTCCATCACTGATAGCAACACTCTTGAGCGAACTGCAAAGTAACAAATACCAAAGATAGTTAACCTTTCAGAACCAGCTATATTACCAACATGTATCTTCTTGCATTATCCACACAAAATATGTGGTTTGGTTATGCGAATGAATAAAGGAATTGAGAAACACAGCAAAGGACTAGTAAAACATAAAATAAAATCAACCAAGGTTGACAGAACAATTTTCCGCGCCGTAATATTCAAAGAAAGCTGAGGTTTGGAGCTTTAGGCCATCGTCGGAACATCACAAAAGGACTAGTAACCCTTTCAGTCCTGTTCAGCTTATCAACATGTATTTTCTCCTTACATTATCCACACAGATTGGGCAAACTTGGATATTCGTGAGAATAAGGCAAAATTTTGATTACAAATAACCAAAATAGAAAAAAAAATTCGAAAGAAATAAAGACAGTTTAGGAGAATTCATAAACACATCACATATTGTGGTCGGGAAAGGAAGGGTTACAGGGGCAGTTTGAAGATCAGGGTTGTAACCCAACTCAAGATCAAGCGAAAAGGGGGGAAATAGCAAATTTCTGAGAAAAAAACATACACCAACATAATTTACTTCCAGTCCAACATAAATTAGAAGGGGATTTACCCTTCCTACTGTTGATGCTAGCTACAGCCTGAAGTTTATTGCTCAACACAATTTTAAATTTTAATTTCACAAAAAGGCCTTTTCAAAAAACAACACTGTCAAGGGCCATCGCATGTTGGCCAGCTCTACATACAGTAACATAATTACCTGATGGAGTACTGTAGTCGACTGCACTTTTTCCACTACTGACTGGACTTCCAGCGCTTGAAAAAAATCCTATATTGCTGGGTAGTGGCGCCCAGCTGCCTAGAAACACGGCAAAGCACATTACAACAACCTGCAAAATATAATTAAATAATCATAAATTTTGTGGTACTGTACAGTAAGCAACAAGGGACTTCAAACTTGCCATTTTCAAACAATTCATATTCACAACAACCTTACAGGTAACAACAGACAACAAATGTAATGCTGATGTAACTATTGCTGAGTTTCTAAAGTGCATGTCAGTTGTCATGACTACGATCTCTTACAACATTGCAGAATGTTGAAAAAATAACATATTCTTCAGGGCTCCCCTTGATAGCAGGAGAGCAATCAGCAATCCTGATGGGAAAACCCCTCGAGGTATTAATTTTAAATAAAGGTGTCTATCTATATAAAAGAATTAAATTTTCATTTGATTGGGAACAGACAAATGCTACAAATTAAACAACTGACCAACTTCAAGGTACTTAGAAACACTTGTCGTTGAACCAAATTTTTCCTGTCTTGAAATATTCCATGTATTCCCCTTGCACAATTAACCAAACGTTTTATAAAATTTTAGAATTATTATCTAAATGTTTAATACATAAATATTATTGTGATTCTGTCAAATCAAATTTAAATATGTCATCATCTTTCTTTATATTAAAGTGCTTTATACCTTTTATGGCCTACGACTATTTTACTAGAATTAATAGGCCACACTTACCATAAGACAAGTGCCCGTCTGTGTTGATCTTGCATTGCTGGGACGAGGAACTTTCGAAGTTAACAATCCTTGCAACTTTTGTAACTGGCTAATCAATGAACTGAAAAGTGAAATAAAATAAAAAGTAAGTATGATACAATGCAAACTATACATGTGCACTTTTCAGGGCTCCCGTTGATAACATCTGAAGGGACTACCCTGAGCCTTATAATTAAATAAAGGTTTATCTATCACTTAGTGATCTGCTGAAAATGATAATAATCTAAGTGTGTGGATGGACAGCAGAAAGAAACATTCTTTACACTTGCTGTTCTGGACACAGAATTTTGTTTGTCACCAGTTAAAAACTGGTTGACCCAGACTTACCGATTTGCATTCTCTAATGTATCTACTTTCTTTCGGAGTTCCAAGTTTTCATTTGCACATGAATCCACTCTGGAAGAAAAAAAAACGGAGAAAAAAAGATAAATTTATCGTTTAGTTAATGTGTTTAATGACAGTGCTACTTTAGCAAGTCACAGTGACGAGTTTTAACAAAATTTAGAAACTGTAATATTATGGTATAAACCATATTAAAATATCATGTAATTATGTTCATGTAGAATTACAAGATAATTAGTAAAATATTTAATAACTCTTGCCAAAGCACTAGATTGGAGAAATTGGAAGTTCCATTGGCATTTACTCAATACTTGTATCTCAGGAATCAACATTTATAATCACTTAATTTACAATAATTGAACATTTTGAACATTTATTTACTAGACTGGATGAATGATAGGGGGTACTACCAAAGAAGATTAATTACATGATTCATATCAGTCTGTGGTTTCTGGAACCACAATAAACTATCAACTGTTATTTATAGTCAATATAATTATATAATAGTGGCAAGAGGTTTTACCTTTTCTCTAAAGTTTCCATGTATTCCTTCTTTTTTCGTCTACTTTCTTGTGCTGATATCTATGAACAAAATAACAGGTTTGTGAATTATTATGCAATAGTTTAATTCATATTTGTTTTTTGTTGCAATTAATTAGTATTTTCTACATGTTTAAACTCATGTTCTATACTGTCTCACATTCACATGTAGCATGATGTACTATAATGTATGATCTATAGAGAGTGCATAGTGTAAACACTGTTTTCATGTACATTACTTCACATTACCAATCCAATCACTAATGATTGTGAGTTATCTCATGATATAATCCCCAAGGTCAGTCAAAACTGCACTCAAATCGGAAGAAATGTCACAACTATACTACAGACTATGCTACATGTTAGTAGGAACTTGTGCGAAAGGTACTCAGTTGTTGTTCCGTCCACCCTCCCCCTCAATATTCCTTATTATTGTCCGCCCCTGAATGTGGCCTATAGCAAGCAGTCCTCGCAAGGTTCGAAGTTCGCAATTTGAAATGTTGGAATTGCAAGACAAAGTTTTAGTATTTTGAGAGTCAAAAACTTCAATACTTTGTGCCAACTCTATATCAGAATATGAGGAGTATGAGGAACCCAGGTTTTATGATTTCTACTGGAAGTGGGCATAGCGGATGTTTATTTTGTAATGCAAGATATTGATATTTTATAAGTGAAAAGTAAATGATAACGAGGGGTGCAAATTTTGAATTTATTTAAATTGCGAGACAACTTTTTTTGCCTGATTCAAACCCTGCCTCATGAATCTTTCGAATCTTTTCAAATTTTATTATTACAAACAAAATAATATTAGACCAGGATTCTCCTTTTCGGCCAGCGACTGGCAATTTTCGCCGTCTGTGAACGTCTCAGTTGCCGGTAACTGCACGCCAAATAATCCCACATTTTCAATAGTTAGTTGCACTATCGCTCCCATAATTCTCCGCCTGCTTTGTTCACATCGACTGCAACTTCATTTGAAAAGGAATACCCTGTTAGACATATTATTTTATATAATTATGACACATATTCTGAACAACCAAATATGATAACACACACCTTGTTCTTGATTTTACGCCTAACTTTTTTGAGTGCTCTTTCTTCAACCTAAATGTGAGAAATAATGAATATGTTTGTACAACTCAACCTCATGTTTCAATTATACAGCCAGATATATAAACCTTTATTTGATTATAAGAGTGACAGGGTAATCCCTTCAGATGCAAAAGCAATCTGCTATCAACAGGAGCCCTGAAGAACACAAGGTTACTGTACATTAATTCACTTCTTATTACTAGTACTAACTGTATGTAGTAAATAACACAAAGTTTATGATATCTACAATAAGTATAATTTATTGTAGATATCATAAGCAGTGCACATTTGAACTGGCCGATAACTTGAATTGCCAAGGGAAATTGAAGTTACTTCGAGTTATCAGGGTTTCGAGTTATAGAGGTTTTTAACAAAAAGACAGAAACACTTGATTAAATTGTTTTATGCCTCTACATGTTTTTTTGCAAGATTTCTAGTGATCAAAGATAAAATTCTCCCAAGCTATTAATAGAAAATATATGAAAAAAGTAATGAGAATTTCAAAACTTATCATTTTGGCACTTCTGAGAGTGAAAGGGTTAATGCATTTTTAAAAAAATTACAGTCAACAGAAGTCATGTGTAAACCATAATCCAAAGTTGTCTTGGCAATGCTGATAACATACATTTGAAAGTTGATGGGAAGATTTTAAAATACGATTTGTAGATCTTGAAGATCTTGCAAAAATACATGTACTCAGTCATCAAGGTCTCCGAGGGGCTACAGTAAATAATGTCCTTATCCGAGAAGACACAAAGGTCTAACCATTTGGTCTATGTTAGAGCAAAGGCAGCACCTTCTCCTCAGTTATTTTAAGACCCCAAGTGTTGGTCCGGCCGGGAATCGAGCCAGAGCCTCCCGCACTGCAGACTGGCACCATACTAACTGTGCTAACCAGGCGGCAGTTAACTAGGATGAAATGCTTTGGTTTATGGTTTTCACATGACTTTCATTGACTTTAAGTTAATTAGAATATATCCCCATTGACTTTGCACTCACTCTTACAGAGTCGATATTGCTATTGCTACTGCCCGAGGTATTGAGAGTGAACAGTCGAGTGCTGCGACGTATACTGGGGGCCACTGCAGATGGGAAGACCGTTTGAGGAGCAGAGCTCAATGGTGGTGTAACATATAGGGGCGAAGGTGACGAGGACACTGTTTGGGTGTGAGAACCCGAACTAGATTTAACTGTGTTTTCCGACCGCCTCAATCCACCCTGTTGTGGCAACAATAAAAGTAAAATGTATAATTATAATTTATAGTCAGAGTAACAAGTAATGTTAGCACCACTTGGTCTTTATACATTGTTTTACAGGGTATTAAACAGCCTGGAAGTTCCAGACAAGTATAAAAAAGATACTACTGACAGTAGTTCCTTCCTGTTTAAACCTTAAAAATTTAATTTAAGACTTGAGAAAAGTAATGTGCTAGTTTTCACATTTATCTTCCATGCTATTAACTTGAATATTACACACTATAACATCACATGTTACATATAGCTGTGACAGAGTTGTTCACTTGATGGTGGTTGATTGGCGAATGAACCAAACAATGGCTTGACCAGTACAGTACCTCTTATAAATACCAGAACTTCTTCTTTAATTTGTCCTTTGGCCTAACACCCAAAAGTTATTTTAAATATACCGTATTTTCCGTGTATAAGTCAACCCTTTAACACCAAAAATTGACCCCCAAAAATGGCACTCGACTTATACACAGATCAAAAAATTTAAAAAGTTGTAATACCCCCCAAAATTATTAGAACTCTTAGAATTAAGGTTTTTGAGGTAAACATGCAAAGTTATAAACATTGTTTTGAACTAAAATCTAGCTTTTGTGCTGAAAAATAAAACATCCAAACAATCGACTCTTACCACTGTTTTAAGTTCTGTTCCCTGAAATGATATGATTGTTTAAGAAACTAAATACTGTAAGTTGCAGGATTGTAATTCTATTGTTTAATCTTCTGAAAAATGGGGGGTCGACTTATACAAGGAAATTCCAAAAATGGTTAGTTTTTTACTACAAAATGGGGGGTTGGCAAGTTTATACATGGCAAAAGACGGTAGCAAATACCAAAAATATAAGTTAAAGTTATAATAATTATCATTGTTTAACATTGTCTCACCTTCTTAACAGGAGCTTTTGTAACGTTGAGGTCTGACACCAAAGATGGTGATGGGGTGTGGAATGGCAGTGTACTCTCGTTTGGTGGGGTATCAACTGGCAAGAACCCAAAGCTGACAAAATAGTGTACGCCATGGTTATTTTGGTGTCAAAAATACGATAAACAGAGTAACCTTGTGTATTGGGCAACCAACATAATTTAAGAGATTGAAGTGGTTCTCTGACAACAAAAAATGTCATCCGGAGAGTCTTCAAATCAATCTAAACAAAGTTACTTAAGATATATGTGGTATTATAATTGAACATCAATTCTTATACAGGAAAAGCGCAATACTATTGGTCAGAATCAATCATGCAATGCTCACTTGCAGGGCCACTACATGTATTTTTCAATACAGCAGGGCCAATATCTGTAACCAGCAACAAAAATTGTTTTCTTTTTGTTTTTGTTGCGAAAATGGCTGAAAATTCAGATTCAAGGTTTGAGACAACAAAAAAAGAAACAAGACAGAGCTAGTAAACAGTTCAGTACCGCAAAACACAGAGAGTTCAACAACATTACTTTATTGCGTTCATTGCTCGCTCTTTTCTGCTCCATGATAATATTCATATTGAATCATACAATAAATAAATTCCCTCTATGCATTTGTATTGAGTTATATAGGCCTGCCCTCAAAGGCTGACTTGGACAAATGATCACTTTTCGGTGTTGTCTGGCCTGTATACTGCAATACAAACCGCGTACAGTTTATTCACATAAATCAGGGGTTTCAAGGTTTGGAGTAGGAGGGCATTTAGATTCCGCAACCGGGCAAAGGCCTTATGGATATAGTTGTAGAGATGCTGAAAGCACCTGGGCAAAGCCGTCTTCACAGCCGATCAATTTCCCCGGCATGCAGTAACAAGGTTAGGTGAATGAAGTCCAGGTATTTTAAATCATTGTAATGTAGACATTGGTTTTCCAAGAAAAGTAACAATCTGCACATATAAAATGGGAGGAAAATGATTTTTGTGGCTTCAAACAGCAATTTGCCATAAACTCACGACCAGAAAAAAAATCTAAAAAGCAAATAAAAAGTATCTTTAAACCCTGTAGTTTATTTGTTAATAAAATAATGTAAACTTTACTGTACTACATAAATTATATCAACAAAGTAAAATTTATTACTTTTTTCAAATAATGCAGATTGCTAAATACTACTTAATATATATATATAACTTATTAATCGATTTTCTGTTTTATATGAGGATTTATTTTAACAAGTCAGGCCATATTTTGCAAGTGCGAAGCACGCCAAAGCAGCCAAAAGTAAACTTTGCCGTAATAAATAAAACTCTAAAAATAACCATTGGCAGCTTGGCAATGAAAACCATCACTGGTAATGCAAACCTAAATTATTAATGAAATACCTTGGTGTTAAGGGACTAGAGGACTGGGTAGCACCAAGCAAATTTCTTCCCACCCTGTGGCGTGGCCTGTTCTCTGTGGTTGAACTCATTGGTGCTGGTGGCACTAGAAACATTCCCCCGCAAGTAGTCACAGGAGATGCTGTCACAAAAGAAGATGATTTACTTGGATCTTGGTTCTCAGTTGCAATCAGTTCTGGATTCAGTGGACCATGTCGCTGGTCATTGTTTGTTGTGCTATCAATAGTCGAAGTCGATATTGCTGGGGTAACTGACTGCCGCTGCAGCTTTGGACATGAGGAGGACTTGAAGAAATCTGATGGATCAGGCTTTTCACCTAAAGGACATTACAGAGTAGGAATGTCAGATCTCAAACAGAAGGTGGACAATAACACAACAGTTTGAAAATAAAAAAACATATTTCACTTGTAAGCCTTTTAAACCAGTTTAATTAGACTGTCAGCCATGGTGATAAACTTGACGATCATTTGTCTTAAATTTCTCTTATTGCTCTGGACCCTTGCTGCATGTTTTCTTTACATGTTTGAAGGGAAATCTAACTCATCACAAGCCATGAATCTGACATTTCCTGGAAAAAATAGTGTTGCTCCATTGACTTTGTCAAAACAAACCTGAAACTACTTGAGAGCAGGTCACTAAGCAAAACACCAGTGATCAAACTAATTAAAGTTATGTAGTGATGCTGTTTTTAAGAAAATAATTTGTTTGTTCAAAACTCACCCAGTCTGCAAAGATTCTCAAATGATGTCCAGAGATATGGGTTATACTTTAGACTGCTCTTGAAGCACTCTGCTGCTCTGGAAGTTTGTTCTGATTTTCTGTGACCATAAAAATGTTATACCACTATTGTTAAACATACATGTACATGTATGCAAATAACATACTGTGCACAACAGGACTTGGGAGTTAACAAAAAAGGTCAAAAAAGGGTTCTAAGCCCAGTTGTTTCAAATTGGGGTTACATGTAGGTGACATTTTAGATTTGATTTCATTACTTCCTTGAAACAACTAGGCCTAACACTGGTGTGGTGTGCAACCTGTGAAACAACCAGGCCCGGGTTGGGAACTGACACTGATGTGGTGTGCAACCTGTCAACCAACCAGGCCCAGGTTGGGAACTGACACTGGTGTGGTGTGCAACCTCCCAACCAACTCAGCCCAGGTTGAGAACTGACACAGGTGTGGTGTGCAACCTCTCAACCAACCTGGCCTGGGTTGGGAACTGACACTGGTGTGGTGTACAACCTCTCAACCAACCAGGCCCAGGTTGGGAACTGACACTGGTGTGGTTTGCAACCTGTCAACCAACTCAGCCCAGGTTGAGAACTGACACTGATGTGGTATGCAACCTGTCAACCAACCAGGCCCAAGTTGGGAACTGACACTGGTGTGGTGTGCAACCTCTCAACCAACCAGGCCCGGGTTGGGAACTGACACTCGTGTGGTTTGCAACCTCTCAACCAACCTGGCCCAGGTTGGGAACTGACACTGGTGTGGTTTGCAACCTGTCAACCAACTCAGCCTAGGTTGGGAACTGACACTGGTGTGGTATGCAACCTTCCATTATTGGTACATGTACAGTATGGGCAGTTTCTTATTGCATTTATCTTGTCACAAATTAATTAATAAGAATTACAATGACAGCCATATGGCCAAATATAATCCACCTGGTTGTGAGGAGGAATAACGAACAAAATATTTATTTTGAGAACAACTAGCATATTTATAAGTTTAGGTACAGTGGTGTATGGATTTGATAAAGATGACGGGAACAGAGACACAAGTAACACAATTCTTTAAAATTATGGTGTTGTACATAATTTATATGGATATTGGTACAACAGTTCTTGTAGCATGGAGGTGGTACTTAGAACTACAGATGTCAATTATTTATTTAATATACTGTATTGATAAGGTATAAACACCTATTATGAATGGTAGAAACAAAAATGGGCTACCTGCAAATTTGTCCTAATAAAGCAAGTGCATATCCTGCTGCAGTACCAAATTCACAAGCAAATGTCTCCAGGGTTTTACCATTTGCTAAGCAGCCTCCAGTTAAAGCCATTTCGCCTTCAGCAAGCCTGAAACACAAAAATTAATAATGATTATACAGGAACATCTTACAATGTTTTTCTTAAGGTTTAGTATGTAATGTACATTAACTGGAAAAGGAGGTACAACAGTAGCACCTTTTGTATCCTAAGCTGGAGTTCTAACTGGTTTACAGCTGGGGAAGGAGGTACAACAAGTAGGGAAAGGCAGTACAATTTACTCATATACTGCAAGACTTTAGAAAAACACTGTCTTAAAATATTTAACTACATGTATAATTATGGTTGTATATAATTATGAACAATGTTATGATTATATTTTAAAGTAAATGAGCCATTCATACAAAGAGTTAACACCATTCTGATGGAACACTAGCAACATTAATTATTGTCTAAATGCTCTTTGAAATAATTGTTATTAAATAATAGTATTTTATAACATTTGATTGAGGGTACATCTACATGTATATGTACATCTTAAGCCCTGGCCAAATGTAGATGCAAGTCAGTGCAAGTTTCAAACTTGCATTTTGTTTGGCCACCAACTTGCATGGACTTGCACTGACTTGTACTGACTTGTATCAACTTTGAACCTGCTCAAATTTTTGTGCAAGTCCATGCAAGTTTTCACCGTTTGGCCACCAAATGCAAGTTTGATTATAAATTTTCAAACAACCTTTTTCTTTTCTTCTTCTCGTCCACATTATTGTTTTCCACGCTTCAAAGTCCTCTTCTGTTACGGAAAGCAAAAACAAGCAAACTGCCGCTCTGCGTTTCCTCTTAATAGACACATGAACTGCCATTTAGAAGACTGTCTTTAAGGAAACTTGCGTTCAAACTTGCGAATCCATTTGGCCACCAAGCGCAAGTCTTTGCAAGATTGAATGCAAGTTTGAGTTTCAAACTTGCACTGACTTGCATCTACGTTTGGCTAGGGCTTTACTGTAAGTTTTTACTAAATTTATTATTGAATATTAAAACGTATTATAATATATTATTATATTCTTATATTCTATGTGACTTACTTGTCCAAGTCCAAACAACATTTGGCAAACAGGAAGCGGCACAGCGGGGTGGGGTAACCCTTGCACTGTAGAACTGAGTAAGCCCTTTTAGGGTGTCCAGCTTGGTAATAACATGTAGCGAGCAGGTACAGAGCATCATCTGAACTGACTACAAGTGAACATGTGTTAAGAACTATCTTGTGTTAAATTTCTACTTTAGAACTACCATGTGTAATGAAATTTTTGCAGGAATTTTATTTTGAGGATCCCTAATTTTTGAGGTTTGTGTAAACAAACCATTGTGGCTCAACCGACCAAACTTTCTGAACATTAGGGTAGGTTTTCTTTTTAGGCAGCAATACATCAAGAAGATTAAACAAACATTTTTAATATTTTTGTTTCATGTTGTGTTAATATTACCAGTAGTAAAATAACAGTCTATACTTCTCAGACATTTTGATGTTTGTGCCTTAGAGAAATGTTACAATTATAGTTGCTAATCCAGGCCCTACACACAGCAGTTATGCATGCTGAGTATGTAACAAACTGTCATTACAAATCTCTTGCAAGCTTCCAAAACCACAACCTGAAAACAATAGAATGATTTTGCCAGTGATGGTCATACTGTCTAATGAGTGGACAACCATCATGAATGTACAGTTTGTACGCAGGCTAACATCAAAACAAACTGACATCACCAGCAATTTGACTGGCGTAGTATTGCGATTGATCACGTAAATGCTGGCTAAAAATTGCCTTTATTTATATGTGGGTTTTGAGGACCAGGTGTAGATCATGCTGCTAAGTTTCACAAGCGGATTGTCTACTTCAAAAGAATGACAAATCTATGTTAAATACTTTGTAAAATTCTGTTACTACCAGTAGGTACATGCATTCTCATATTGTGTTGGTTTTATTTAGTCTTCAGTTCTAGTATAAAAGTTCCATATATTTTATCCTAGGAAAATGAGAAATGAATAATAAAACTAATAGGTTT
>JANSTR010044784.1:0-13223 GCA_025434805.1 Antipathozoanthus remengesaui | reverse complement strand
CCCCCCCCCCCCCCCCCCCCCCCCCACCCCCAGACGCCCGACCTTCATCATCCGCGGCCCCTGGTGGAATCACACTCTTGCCAAAACGAGAGACACCTGACACTTTCATGTAAAGATGGGGTTCAAGTACCGCTCAGTTATGATGAGATTCGGAAATCGCTCTGGTCTCGCCGCGCCCGAGAAGATAGCTAAACCGATCTGCAGGGGTCCAATTACAACCTAATTCAGATATCACGTAGGAAAAATAAGCGTCTGTAAAATATACAATTGAATGTAAACATTTCAAGTGAGCTGTTGAGTGAGACAGAAACTTCAGTTCGCTTACCTCGACGACCGGATACCCTTTACTGCTAAGACAAATATACAGGTTTCCAACATATGACTTGATCCGAACTTGACCACCAAAGCCGGCAGATTCAAATACAAGTTTTGCTGTGGAAATTTGAGAAATCTGAATCAATAATTGAATAAAAGACACAAAAGGTAATTGCTGTAGGCTAAATGTCAACGTGCACTATCATGGCCACAGGTCATCTTCAGAAATAGTAGCTGTGTTTAGATCTCGCCGGTAATATTATTTTGATCACTTGACCAAAAATAAATGCCCTTCTAGGAGCCTCTAAATTAAATCTTCTTTCTCTACTCCTGCTAATCGACCCCAAGAAGTCTGCGTGCCCAGTAGTACTAGTAGGCACTCCCCAGTCAGAAAGGCACCTCTAAAATCGTCTTTCTTCATCGTTAATCCCACGAGCCAGCTCAATTGTTCAGCACACTTTGTTAGAAATACAATTTCTGGTCCTTATAAGTATGTAGTCTATGTACATGAGCATGACAATTTCGGCGTCAGCCGGAGTCGCTCACCATTGCGGTCGCTAGCTGTTCCAAGTCCATCGATTTTGTTGTTTATAATTCGTACATGTTTTTTGCTATTTCTCGAGTAGAGAACACCCACTCTTCGAAGCTGTACTGAAGTGCTTGACTTTGTGACCGGGAGCTCCAATCCATTGGTGTGTCTGTTACTTAGAATCTGCAAGGCAAAAACATTTTTACTGGTTGCATCTTTGCAAAATATCTCAACAACAGAGCTGTTCTTAAAGCCTGGGCGGAAAGCATTGTAGATTGCGATCTTTATTGGTAAATTCGATAATTGACTGTTGATTTGAAAACTTGCCAAACGGCTATCACATCCTGATGTTACACGAATTTAGGATACAACTTATCACTACCAATGCCACCGATAGAGTTAGACAGGGATTCAGTAGTTCTAGTATGAATTCATTGTACATTTTCTAAAGCAAAAATGGTTTGGTGGTCAGTACAAAGTCATATGAATTGTAACCTTTATTTGTATTAGCTTTGTTATTGTATTTGGGAACATGCCCGTGAAAGAGGATTGACGTAATCATGTGTCGTCGCTTTGTCGCCAGATTCTTGTTTACCTAAACCCTTCTCCACATGAGAGAGAAGAAAACCTTTCAGCTCGACTGAGCGATGCACGCGATCTCTCGCCATCTCAATTACACATACAACTTTATTATATGGAGGAATCTGAGCTGTAGCTATACCGCTCCATGCCACAGAATCGAAACTTAACTTATTGCCAAGTTTATATAAACAAAAGGCTTTTAAAATAATCTACGCTCTCCAACAGTAAATGAGTAATCAAATTCAGACGAAGAAAAATCGTGGAAGCCTTCAGATTTAGTTCAGGCCATATTGCTAGCCCATAAATACATTGTTTCATTTTTTATACGTAGTTCTATTTTTTACTCTCTTATCTTTGATATAGGATTTAGTTCACTGGAATGGTAATAGGTTTTTCCCCTACAATGCCTAGTTTCTTTAAGCTTTAGTTGCTACTTCCTGGTAGTTTAAAATATCTTTATGATCTCAGATTAAAATCCATGTGCGAGCTGATCTCCGCGTTTTATTTTTAGAATTTTAGAGCCATTATAATCAAAGCTTCAGTGAACCTGAAGTGACCGGCTGCCTACTCAACGAAAGTTCTGCCGCATAAGTAGCAACTTACGAGTACAATCTTGAAATACTGAATGCCAAGCGCAAAATTGCTAAAGTCAAAGAGTAAAATGTTGTTAGACCCTTCACTTACGTTTTTTGATAATCCGAAGTTCACCACTGGCTTCGCCTGGCATCTGCCGCACAAAGGTCGTAATAAAATATAAGAAAAAGCACATCGTGAATTGCATGCAACTTAAATTAACTGGCACAAATAATTTTTGAACGGCGATCAAAATACTTTCTCCGAACTATAATATAGTAAAGAAGCGCACAAAGTCAAGACAAGCAAATTTTAAAACTCAAAAGCATGAAATAAAATACTTACAGTGACGAGATAAAAATTATCCATAATACTGCAAGCTGCGATAATCTTTCTACAGCCATTGTTCCCAATATTTCTCGTCAAAAAGTGACACCAGCGTCAAAGTGTTAGAACTTTCAACGGTTTGCAGTATTTATCCTTTTCTCAAATGCCTCGTAATTAGTTTAATGACAGATGTACGCCCTCGCTTACAAACTGCAAGGAAGATCGCAATCGGATCGCCGATTAATTTACGACGGGAACTAAATTCTAGGCGTGAGTGAATACTTCCCGAGTGGTTGCAGGATAAACTCCGCGGATAGGCGCTAGAGAATGGAACGCATTTCATGAGGGGAAGATCAATACGGCTCAATTTATAGCTAATCTTTGCCGCAAAAATGGAAAGGACTCTTTTGTTTGAAGAAAATTCAAAATATTTACTGCGGAGCTTGCGTACAAAAAACAGGAATTTGCGGTCTCCGCAATGAGTAAACACACATATAATTATATTTCAGAAATTATTCCTTAGCCTATGGTGGGTCCTGCTATGACAACTCAAATAAATTGTACGGTAGAGCACAAAGGAATGACTATTGAAAGTACGTCAGCACACTAAACTAAAGCGAATTTGGAAAATGAAGAATCCTTTTTGCAAATAACTTACTGCAGTAGTGGAGTATGTGAACGTATATTTTTTTGCAAAATGCTTAACTTTTGAAGATGTATAAAACGTAGCCAGACCGTTTTGAAACCGGCGGGGTTTTCTTGGATGGTGTAAGCACTAATTATAACTCTTGTCAGTAACAGAGTCATGCTGACGAAAACTCAGCGAAGATTTACTGCTGTTAATGTTATGAGAGTGAAAGCAATCCATCGGCAATTAAGTTCCCTGCTAATATTAGACCAGTTACGAACATTGCAGTGTCGTGGGATGTATAGATTCCGCAATCGTCTATACTTATTACTCAGATATCATGTGTTATTTTTACTTCTGGTCATAAGTTCCCCATTTATCACTTCAGAAGGAGATTTATGTCTACAAATCGTTTTACGTCGCTAGCGCCTGCCGTTTTGCTGATTGAACGATTCTAGAGAAAGAAAAGCTAGTCGATGAATGTGTTGTCGTTTTATTGACAAATATATCGGTGCTGTACAGTGTTTGCCGAAGCAAAACGCAATTATGTACATTCTGATACCAGAACTTTGTTGGCGCGTTACTAATTCAACAATAGCATTATTTGAAACATAAGCAAGCGAAAATTGAAGTTAATAGCCGACATTTCGGCGTCATCGTGACACCATTCTCAAGGCAAAGTGGAAAAATTAATGCGAAGATTTGATTTCTATAATCTACAGTCTCTACAAATTAGCATATTAACAATAGATCGCCAGTAGAATTATTTGCTCTGCAATCAGTATCAAAGAAAAAAGATTGGCATACTTTAAAATGTTTTTCCGAAGACGTAACCATTTAAAACTCTCGTACACGTGTCAATTAGTCGGTGATAACTGAATTCGGAAGAAATCTTGAAAAGTAAACAATAATGATACAATGCCGTCTTTTTAATTCCATTTGCAAAACAACAAACTTACATTGCGGCGTATTAATACCCAGTTGACACCGTGTTTGAAAATTATTCCCACTGAAGTGAAAAAATATTGTAACTCAGTTTTATTCTAAGAGTTTTAAAGCATTGAAATGTTTTAAAATTTGCATGTTAATCATGTGTTACCTGACTACACAAAATAGTTTAAATTCTTTGTTATCCTTTTATTTTTTCTGTGTTTAGGTCAAGAAGTTATTTTGATATAAATTATAAGTGATTCCCCGGCCTGTTTTAGGGCTCAAAATGTGATCAATTTCCTTTTACGTGGCTCCCACCTGAAAATTTCACTATTTTAGTCATACATCAAGCTTTGCTTGTGATAAATTAACTACCGCTGTGTATATGTCAGTATATGAAGAGTTTGCTACAGTTCTAAA
This sequence comes from Antipathozoanthus remengesaui, assembly GCA_025434805.1. Lineage (NCBI taxonomy): Eukaryota > Metazoa > Cnidaria > Anthozoa > Zoantharia > Parazoanthidae > Antipathozoanthus > Antipathozoanthus remengesaui. Next base: position 8,919 of record JANSTR010044784.1, on the reverse strand, counting down.
GAGTCTGATTGCTAGTAGTAAAGCAATAGTCAAGGATTCTGGTGTAATTATCCGAGATATCACAATATTTTCCCGCCGATTCACCGAAACAGTATTAATGTTCTAGAGGCCGGCACCGACGAATGTGAAACGTTTTCCCGCTACTTCAACACATTTCTGCTCATACAGTAAAACGGTCTAAAGTAAACACCAAGAATGCGTCCCAGCTTTAAACTAAGTTAGTTGACAACAGCCCGTACATACAATATCCATTTATTTTGCCTCAGTTGTATTGAAATTGAAGAAAGCGAGAAGCATTTAGCGTTTAACATGAGTAAAAATTTTACTGTTGGGAAATTTAGCTAGTTTCTTAACTTTCGCCAAGATCGTGTACTGCTAAGAGACTGTGTTAGATATATATATATATATATATATATATATGTATACGCGAGCACACCACTGCGCCGGTCTGCCTCCAGCGACTCAACTTGCGCTTCTCAGCTTCTGCGAGAGCGAACTATAGTGTCGGCGCGTTGGGAAAACTGCCTTGACAAAACGGGAAAAATGCGAAGAAAAACTTTGAGAAAGTCTAGTTTGAATGTACTTGCGCTAGTAGAGGAGATGTCAATTTGACTTTAAAGGTATTAGAGTTTAATAGGGTTTGGGAGGAAATATGTGAGAGCATGCTGTTAGCGAGCTCAGGCAGCAATGAGTACAGTCTTTCAGACATTCAAATTAGGTTGAACAAAACGCTAGCTAGAACATACTGACACATTCCAACCCAGCGGAGGCGTATACGGGACACAAAAATCTCAAACAAAATAATTTATTATAATCTCCGTATTGATGATTTCATACTATATTTATTTCCGTCAGATATTGGTTAAGCACGGCCATAAATGAATATACGTTTATAACACCGCTATGGTAAGTCAGTCCCAAATGAGATATTTTCGGTTCATTTAACTTGAAATCTCGGACACCTCCTGCACGTTTCACGGTTAGAACTACGTTGTGATGTATACATAAATGTGATTTATCTATATATATATATATATATATATACTGTATTTGAAAGGCCAAGATTTGTATTAAATGCCGAAGTTTTCAGTTTATGTCAAACCACTAAAGGTCCAACTGACTAGATAGTGAGATACTGAGTTTCTATCATTAGTAAAGAATGCATGCCTTAAAAATAAAACGGTTTGTATGTATTCAGTGTTGTATTTTATCAAAGAAATGCATTATGATCCATTTTTACTATAAACTTAGGAATATTATATATGCTGCTTAGATATTTTGCCGAACCGTCAAATCAGCCGCGTATATATATATATATTGTGGAATCATCCACATCTCAGACGTATTGACATCTTCATTTACGTTTCCGTCATTACGTCGTAAAGTATAGTCGAACATTTGAAGCATATCAATATTGCCAAAACTGTTATTGAATACAAAATGATGTATTACCATATAGTTTAAAGCATCTCGTCCGATGGTAAGATAAAAAACTGAAAAATTATGGCAAACACCTTTTCAAAAAAGAACTTCTGTTATTTTAATTGATATTGCTATATATCTACATCAAAATTCATTGCTTTGCAAGACTATAACAAGCCATACCAGAAAGAAACTTTCAGTATAACAAACTTGCTTGCATGCTCACCAGAATGCATTGCGCTCTGGGTTCTATTTTGATAGTTTGTACAACTACAAGCTTTTTTGGTAAAACCGCGACCAAAGGAATGTTATAAAGTTGGCCTTGTTCTTATAAAGTATAGTGTTTAATTTCAATATTTTTTTGTATTTGAATTAGAAATGCTTCACACACTCATTATCTCATCAACCAGAATTTACTGATGACTTTTCATGATCGGTTTAGTGGCAACTGAATCTGTGAATAATTAACTTAAAAAAATGGACGTGTTAGCATCATTTTGTACAAAGTTCAGTTTCTCTTAAGTTTCACGGTAGATCAGTAGAAAGTCCTTCAGCCGAGGGGACTGAAGGTGTTGTCTAGACTTCCTAAAGTCCTTAAAAATGCTTTTAGGGTTCGGTTCCCAATAAATAGAGAGAGAATCAGGAGGTGGACTTGTGGCAAGTCCAGTTGTTGTCTTCCTAGCATGACTGATACGACGCTTACAATAAGGAACGCGGTAAAACCACGGGAACGTTACCATCACTTGCCATTGTCAAGCTAGAACCAGAGAACAGTCAAATGTTATAATAACTGATTATATATGTAGTTCTTATCGATATTTTATGAATTGTGTTAGTACTGTTGATACCCTCTGTACCTGTGTCAGTAAATATGTGGAGGCTATATTTAAATGACCTCTTTTCACTAAAAACTGAGCGAGGATGGCTATATATACTTACAAGTACAAGCTGCTACGTGCTCAAATATGGTAGAAATCGGCGGTTCTTTTTATCGGCGCTAGTCCTAATTCCAAACTGTATGGAATTCAGCTTTTCTTATTTTTGAAATGTACAAAAGTATTTTAAAAAATTAAAATTTTTTGGAAAAAGATCACATGTCTGTTAATTATTGACGAACTGATCTCCAACTAAAGAATTCAAACGGGGATATTTTATAATTGGTCTAACAAAAATTTTCAGAAACGGTTTTGATAACATATGACAAATAACTCAGTTGTTTCTTATAAACAAATTGTATTGCTTGTTTGAGTCAGGAATGAATTGACAGTTCAAGGATTAAGAATCTGTCGCAGATCCAAATATAAAAAGAGAACAAAATAGAATTCGGATATTCAGAAATTGTGTTCCTCGATCACGCAATTCCGTGGACGTGAGGTGCTTCAATGCGAGAGATTTAAATTAAATTGTTTCCATGCGAAAATAGAACATCATTCGTGAAGCGAAAGGAAGACATCGGATCCACCCCACAGATTGCTAAAATAGATTTTCGGCGAGCTTGTTTCAGCGAGAACTTCCTGCATGCTGTAGATCTTGGGTAATTCTGTGCAGTCCAGAAATAAAATTGACAAATAAATTAATTTGAAAAGACTAAAAAGGCAAGGCATCAGATGGTATTTATTATAACACATCTAACCGAAAATTGCTGGAATATATATGTGAAATTTGTTCCAATTCAGTTATATAGGTTGAAAACTTGTAATTATTTGCATATTGACGTATTTTGTGGTGTCACAGTTTTGAAAACTTCCCTCTTTATACGAAAGCACTAGAATTTGAAAAACTTGATACGTCAACAAACTACAGTCATTCTGACTACACCGGATAATGCTGTTTTTAAAAAATTAAACTCGAACGGTTCTGGCCACTTGAGCCAGTTTTGTATCGGTCATGCATGCCATTAACACCGGATGGTTGTTAATGTTATCGGGAAGGAATGAAGTAGCGATTGATGGCGTAGAAGTTTCCACAGCAGGTGAGGAAGAGAAAGTTAGAATCCTCGTGCTGAGAATTTATGTACCATCATCCTCAGAAACCGCATTCAACTCTTCTATTCCCGTGGCGGCCGGGGACGATGTCACTTGTCCCGGCCAGTTTCATGTCGTGAAGGGCGCCAAAGTTCTGTCGAGCCCAAACTCTTGAAAGTTTGTAGCTTTGTAGAAAGGTAAACAAGAAAACGAGGCACACCTCTCTGAACAAAGTCAAAAAGACCACTTGCTGTTTACCTAAGCCACTGTTGCCGGAAGGCAATGCCAATGATGTTTAATTGTTAAAATGTTTTGAATCGAGCTGCAAAAACAGCAAAGATGAACTTGTTCGAGGAAGCGACATGGTGCTTTAGTTCCTTCGAGCTTTACCGGAAATTCGTCAAACAAGCACTTAACTGTTTATCCATTATTAATTCTATATGGAAACTTTGAACAATAAGCTGGCATGAATGTCAAAAATATATGTGAAACATCCAGCGTCACCGATCTTTGATTTTTTAAAATGCATCATTAGGGAATTTTTCTGAATATGCTTGAAGTAGAACTATATTTTAGAAACATATTATATCCGAACCGATATCAGGATATGGCATACCGTGATAAACATGTACCCGACTAAGAGAATCCCGTGTACAATTGGACAGATCATAGCTAGCACAGCTTCTGTTAGACTCAAATGCATGGGCCGTTACCGAAGGTGTGCTCAGTGTAGTACTCTCTATACAAAGAGAAAGTGGCAAATTTCATCAATCACTCATTATCAATCAGTTTTCAATCAATATCATCAACCTTCAAATTCTTAACGATCGCATTCGGATGTCTATATATTTCTCGTACCCTCGCACGTTAATTTTACTTTATGTTCTTACAAAATTTTGATAGCACTCGTAAATTTAGGAATTCTGAAATTGGTGGGCATGCCAGTTTTCAAAGAAATAGAATAGATGTTGATACGATGTAGCGTCAAAAGAACAATCAGAAATACTCAAGTTAGTTTGCTCCAAAGATCGCTCGTTTAACCTTGTTTATTTTTAAAGCAATGGACAAAAACGACGTTTCCATCCGGTAGAATCTGTTTGAATTATCTGATTCTGCACTGGATAACTAGTGAATATTAGCACTGACAATTTGTTTTTACCTAGGGACTACAACCAGTCTTAATAATTTGGAATATTTTTATTTAAATAGTAAACAACAAGTATATGGCACAATTTTCAATACCAAATGACATCAAATCAAAGCTAACCAACCGCTGAAACAACTCCCTGCCGGGCATTGGCGCAATTACTTTGTTAACATACCAATCGCGTCGCGATCGAAACCCTAGAGTAATGTTTTCTCAACTTTAATAACGCCTTACATCTTTACCTTTTTCGTCAAATATTAGTTCTGACTGGTGCACATATTCACACATATATAAATATCACCATATGGTGGCTCGCCTACAAAACATATGTTAATAATTTTTGTCTCTATTTCCCTTATTTGCTTGCTTCATCGGCTGGGAAGTCGACAGTCGGTTCACCCGTCAATACTGAAGACCCTGAACAGTTTCTCGCCGGTAGGACACCTGTTGCAAATGTGATATAACAGCGGCATTTTCCACCACAGTTGTGTGAAAGCATATCCAATCTCCCGACAGTGCTTAATTTGTTTGGTTTTCGGCGATTATCCGGTTTAATTCCTTTGACAAGGTCCGACTTGCGCGCCTGTTTGTAAATATATAATGGCGGTCTCTTGAGCACAGCGGGTCTTACCTTGCCCGACCGAACTCATAACAAGTGAGGACCAGGCGGCAAATGCCGGTGTGTTTGGCGGTCTTCTTCTGTTATTGGTACTATACACTCAGTTGTACATTAACACAGGGGCCGCCAAACTTAGCGGTGCTCTTTTACATCTCTTCCGACTTTGAACAGATTGTTGTAATCTGGCAGTGGTTTCTGTAATTGTTGAACGGGGAGCCCGCATCACGGTGGTCAGAAACAGTGGATCATCCGATCATACAGCTGCATGCAAGTTCACATGTTTTTGAGTTTTGCTTTGTCGGTCGACTTTTGTTTAGTTTGCAACTTTTGAATTCTGTTGCTTCTAGACTCTTTTTTTATTATATAAGAACCTTTTTATAAGAATGCCAGGCTGAAAATTGGCCAAAACTGAATAACATGCGAAGATTAACCCGAGGATTAAGAATTTTATTTTTTGTTACATTACGGCACAAAATCATGGAGTCGGCCAATAGTCGATAGCACAACATTGTTTGCAACTAGAATAAAATACATGGAGATTTTTTATGGAGATATTACAAAAACGTTATTATTATTACTCTATCTGCAGCTGGTATATCAAATATCGAAGCTGGCATCGTCTTAGATACATTCAATTCAGTGTCTGGACAGCAGCCAGCAGTGACTAAATTTTGTTTCACAAACTAAACATGGTTTGAAAAATGAAAATGAGTGCACAAAACACGTATTATTATATTAAGAACATTTTAAGAACATTTGAGGCTGAAATACCCAAAATATTTAAGAATATTCAGCCTCGGCCCAAAAATAAAACGTTAATTCTTATATAAAAAGAGTGTACTGCTTGTTGGATTGCATTGGTAAAAAGCCTTACGTGAACAAACAACACTGATCTTAGTAACTTAAAAAAGACGAAAAACAGTTTGCAAGGTTCTCCCTCCTCTCCAGAATAATAAATTTTCAAACTGAGTAAAAGCCCAAAGGAGAAACAATCAAAGACAGAGTAATCTGGAGTGCGGAATAAAAACAATAATATATTATGAAGCTGGAAGTGGTATGTGAAAAGTTTGCAGAACAGCCATAGGACGATAACATACCACCAGCATGGGTCATGAATGACCAGAATTTAAATTCTAAAGGAACCAGAATTTCACGAATCGAAGATCATCAACACGTAAAACTCAATAAGGGAAAACTTAAAAGCACGTAAACTGAATTACACGATCAAGTAATCGATTGAAATAGATGGTGTCTGCCGCCCTTGGTGAGGGAGAGGCTTGGAATCTTTACGCTATGACGAAGACCTCATACAAAGTATAAGTACGTTTAGAATATCTTGACTTCCAGACATGCAAATGAGTATTTGGACATGGTTTACATGCAGGCAATAACTATATTACTCCAACTGTATGACTGAGCGAATGAATAAAGAGACATAGATAGACTCAGAAAAGCGAGGCTGTCCCAATCCTTAATTTATAAGCATTATCGAAACATGCACACACTGTACCATGAATTCCGTGCAGCACATGCTTCGATAATACTGGAACATTTTTAATTTGAAAACTTTCAGTCTTCATTCGCTGTTTTGGAGGTCCACATCAACAATGATAGACAGCTCTCTTTGCATGTTTCAGTCAAGTACCGTTCAATTTCTTGTGTAATAAAGATTGTTCAGATAAACCGGGAATGTACAAGATGTACAGGTTTGTAAAATATGAAGTAATAATTAAATTGACACTTTGGCGACTTCTCACAGGAATTCCGTCATGACTATAGATCTAGATCTGTTCATATCCATGTACAAATATTTCCCAAAATATGTTTGCTTTTACAACAACTGAGCGCATTGTGATGCACATGTCATGCACTGACAACAGTTTTGTTTCCTGCCGTGTAACCAGTAAAACAAACAGCAGGATATGACTTAAACCTCAGAGTGACAAAAATTCCAGTCACATATTCCCGCATATACAGACACCAAACTGTCCAAAATTCAGACTTGTACATGTAAAAGAGTACATCAATTTGTTGCTAAATCTTATTTTTATCATGGAAGAACAAGGCAAACACTAAACTGATATGCCACTGATAAACTATATTACTCGGCATACGGCCGTATACGATATGTGTCCTTTGGTATGTGGCGCAAAGACGCACTGCAGTAACCTATTGTGGGAAACCAGGAATCCGCGAAAGACCAGTCCATTCGAGAAATATTACTTTAGAGCTGGGTGTATATTTAGTTTTGTAAATACCAAGGATGAAAGAAATTTCTTGTGTCGCAATAACAATGGTGAAATCAGAAAACCACCTCCCAACAAACAAAGCTGTTAAGTATGTTAAGAATGAATGACCTAATCGGCGAGGAAATAGAAGTGATATAGGACCTACTGAATGTTGAAAACAAATAGAAATGTTTGATTGGAATTTACACCTCCCTTTGCATTTAGTGGGTGTCTTCAAGTCGTACAGACATAACATTTCATTGATTAACAGTATGCACCATGTCTGCATATACTTCATATCTCAACCAACAGAAAAACGTGTTGTTGTCCGCGACAAATATATTCTAAAACTAATTAGTTGTGGTTCATGCTATATAAAAAAGGAAAAGCGACTTTATTTAACGAGGGTAACACGTGAGAGTTTATCAGCACGACTGATAAACTTGTGGCCCTCGGTGCAAGCTTTACCCCCTCCCTCTGTCAATACTCCGTTTTACGGGTATTTAAAGATATAGCTACACGGATCAGAGGACAGTCGAAACAGTTGTGACCTCCAGCTCCGAAGGCAGCGCACTAACCAACTGAGCTACGCCTGCTTCCTAATATGCTATGGTATATTCTAGTCCGTTTGAAGCAAACTAAGAAAATTAAATTTATTTTATCAGTTTATGGATTACGAAGCCGAAGACAAGCGACTTTTTGTCTCGCACCATTAGAAACGCGTGACTTGCAGACTGAAGCGTGTACTCCATCGTACCAGTCTATATTTGATCGATTTTTTGTGGGGTTCCAATTTACCGTTTTCACATAATTGTTGGGTTGCCTTCCCGATTCTTTGTTGGATCGACCTTAAGTTCGTTTAAGAAAACGCAAAAATATTTCAGAACTTTCACGAGTTTCAAGCAATTGTCGGGATCGCTAGCATGCTCGAGAATACGCATCGCAGGCTCGCTGCGCCGATAGCGTCCGCCAAGGAACTGAAACAAACAAACGTATTAATAGTAAATAATTTGTACCCAAGTTACCGTCGTTCCCGAAGATGCTATATGCTCCGACGAAGCGATAACGCTCGAAACGTCAGCTTTCAGCCAACCTTATGGCACGGATGTCAAAATTAAATTTTGTTAATGTTATTATACTTTGAAAAATAGCCTTGAATCTCAAACTCTTCAACGAAGTCATGGATGTTCATGGGGAGGGAGGGTAGAAGTAGGCTTACGAAAATAATCGTTTTTGTTTGTATTTTTAAAGCTAAAAAATATTGTAAAAGTACACATATGTTTAAAAATGATATAGTAATTATTACAAATTTCACAATAAAATAAACAGTTCTTCGGAACATTGCAAATTATAACTCAGTCATTCTTTCCATTTTCCGTACATTCCTTCTTTCGAAGTTTTAATTTCCTGAGACATGTTGCTTAATCATTAAATCATCTTCAGCCTCAGGTGTCTTCTCTTCTCATGTCAATGTTATAGCTCTGATTTCATGGGCATGCGCAAGGCTATACTTATAATTGTATTTTCCGAGACGCAAAT